>JAQIUQ010005158.1:952500-978046 GCA_030378365.1 Hybognathus amarus
TATGGGATAAACGAAACGACATCATGTACTGATGGATGGGTTTATAAGGCACCAGAAGACAGCAGCACTCTATAACTGAGGTACTGAACTTTGATATAGATTATAATTATAGGCTATAGCTATGGTGCATTATTGGAGTTTTTCTGTAATTGCTTTATAAAAATAGGCATTAATTGTCCTGGCTATATGCTCTATATTTTACTGGTTAGTAGGCCTACATTTTTAACGCTTATAAGATTTATGGCTTAATAATAATCACTTATTTTTCAATGTCTTTCAGAAGAGTTCAAATTAGCGTTTTCACTAATTTGTCATTTAAAGTTCGTCTCGCGCAACTCTTAAAAAACTCGAACAATTATGTGATAGTACCGACTCTTCTATTTGTGATGAATAAAGCTATAATAACGTAATGACAGCGTTTGTTGCCCATGATTACCTCTTCTCTAACTCAATTGAGAGAAGGCAATTTCTAACTCATAATTTAATTTTGGTTAGGAATGGTTTGAAAACGCGTGAAACGTTTATACTTGTAGGCCTATGTAAAAACAAGTTTTGTTCAAATTCATTCTATCGCATTTAACACAACATTTTATAAATGTACGTCTGATATCGATGTATAGGCCTATTTACAAACTTTTATGTTGGATGCTGATTAATTTAGCGGCAAGGCTATAAAAATATAAAGCAAAAAAAATTATTTCACCTCGCACCTGCAACCACTATCTGAACAAAAAACGTTCTGCTAATATTTATATTAAGTTATGGAAATGTCTTTTTCCGAATGTTCTCTGAAACTTTAAAAATGTTTTTGCAAACATTATGGGAATGTTACATTTGAATGTTCTCTAAATATTCTGAAAAATGTCCTTGGACATAGTTGGAACTGAAACGTATAAATAAAGTTTTTGTGCTAACTTTTGAGAACATTTTTGAAGACCAACTTTAACTGTATTGTCCTCAAATAGTCCTCACATAACACAACACACAAATTACAATAAAATTTTATGATAATACGTTATACCAAATAACTGAATAAACTTTCTAATTAATGTTACTGCAACATTATTTTGTTCATAACTTGGGCACCTTGCCAGAATGTTAGCCACTTTTTAGAATAAAAGCATACATGTATCGTCATAATAGTTTAGTTTTGTTCGTTTTATAATTTTTTCTATTACTGACAGGTTCAGTTGATCCTAATAACAATGTCTTTTTTCCTTGAAATTAATAGTTGAAATCTTCAAAAATCGTAGCCGCGACTTTCTTTACAGAAATTAACTTTTATATTATGTTCTAATGTTTTACATAAAATTGAAAGTTATTATAAACTGTGATCAAGACATATTATTTTCATTGGCATTTGTTTACTGTCTTTTATCATGTTTTCTTTTCTTATCTTATCATAGTTTGACCTGGTGTGTGAAAATAAGATTTATAATGAGGCATCTCAGTCCGTCTACATGGCTGGTCTTCTTATTGGAGCCCTATTGTTTGGGCCAATGGCAGACAAGTACGTGTAGAGTCCAAGCAACATAAGAATGATGTAAAACACATAATGATTATTTTTGAGTTTTTCCAACAATAACAACAAAAACAAAACAACACACAGATTATTCCCAAGGGCCATATTTTGTGTCAAATAATAAGTAATTGGAGTGCTTGCATAACTGTGCTGGTTAACTTGTTTTCTTGTCTCAGGTAATGGTCGCGGTTTGTCACACTGCTTTCCTTGTTCCTGCAGTTTCTGTTTGGGGTGGGAGTAGCATTTTCCCCCAACATCTACGTCTACATAGCCCTCCGCTTTGTGGTCGGCACCACAATATCAGGGATCACCATGAACACGTTTGTTCTGGGTAACACACGTGACTCATTTTTAATGCCAGTAGCCTATATTAAAAAGTCTGAAATTTCATTTAGATAATTAGCATGTAGAAAGTGCTTTAAAGTCACCATGCTTTTGTTGTTGTTGCAGTATTTATTATAAATTATTTATCCTCGGCTCACACATCATTAATTTTTACAATTCGTGTGCTCTCATAATCATTAATCAAAATAATATCGCCTCCCCCTTGAATAGACATTCTCTCTCTTCTCAGATGATGTGTTTAGGGCTGTCAAATGATTAATCGTGATTAATCGCATCCAAAATAAAAGTCTGTGTTTACATAATATATGTGGGTGCACTGTGTATAATTATTTTGCAAATATATAAATACACACACATGCTTGTATATATTTAAGAAATATTTTCATGCATATACTGTATATAGATTTATATACAATGTATATTATATATAAATATAAATATTTTATATATAAATAATATTTTTTCTTAATATGCATGCATGTGTGTGTATTTATATATATACAAAATAATTATACTCAATGCACCCACATATATTATGTAAACACAAACTTTTATTTTGGATTCTATTAATCGCAATTAATCGTTTGACAGCCCTAGTTCTTTTTTTTCGCTGCAAGGGCTGGTCAACCTGTCACTCATAAAAGACATCACAGACAATAGCAAACCACAACCATCCAATCATCCAGTCAATTCCCCAATTAAGTCCCACCCTGACATTTTTTCTTGTTCAAGAAGCCATGTATACATCACAAATAGCAGCTTCTGTTTCATGCTGACTTAAAACAAATGTCCTGTAACAACAGAAATCGCTTTGAAAATGCCTATGAAACCTGTTTAGATCTCAGATGATAATTATTTAAAATTGTACAAAAAAAATCATGGTATTTCAAACATGTTTTAGGTACCGAGTGGTGCAGGTTCAGCCAAGCGCGCCTTTTCACCATATTGTCGCACTGCTGTTATGCCGTCGGCCTGATGTTGCTGTCCGGTGTGGCCTTTGGGATCCGAAAACTGGAGGATTTTACAGCTGGTTCTGTCAGCACCAGTTGGGCTTTTCTGCGTCTATTACTGGTCAGTGTGATTCTATATCAGTGGTTCACAATTTTTTTTTGTTTGCATATTCTGATATCGGTCACATGACATGCAAGTATACAGATGAAACATTTTAATTAATTTAATGTTTTATTTTCAAATCAATTCTCAATGTTTTTGGCAGGATTCTCCCTGAGTCTGCCCGAATGGCTTCTGACTCAGGGCAAGCAAGACAAAGCCAAGAAAGAGATCTTGAAAGCTGCCCGAATCAATGGCAGGAAGGTGCCCGAAAATCTGCTCGACAAGGTGACCGCTTTCTCGGTAAAGCCTTATTATTGTCTTAGAAAAGAGCTGATAAACTGATCATATCCACTCCCATTTGCCTTCTTAAACATACAGTATCCCACAATCGTAAATTTATATATGTTTCTACTTGTATATGTGTATGCAAATTCGGGATGTTTATCTTAACCAGGACACTCCTGTAAATGAGATTTTTTTATCTCAGTGAGCTTTTCCTGCTTAAATGAAAGTATTGAATTAACATGAAATGATGCATTATCAGATGGAAGCAGAGAACACAGTAAAAAAAGGCTCCATGCTAGACCTGTTCCGAGTGGATTACCTGAGAAAGAGAGCTCTCATCATGTGCTATATGTGGTGAGTTATGACATTAGCCCTTTTGCTTCTTAAAGCTGCGACAGTTGAGTGAATTAAGTGTCCAACATTACACACTTTTAGTGAATTCATTAAGTTTTAATTAACACAGTTAAAGGTGCGGTGTGCGATCTTCCAGAGTTGTTGTTGAACACTGTTAATATTTGAAATCAACCCATACAAACAGATTCCCATTGCTCCACCTCCAAAATTCACAAACACTTAACAGCTCGGATGCGTTCAGGCTGGTCCATAACTGGTTTCCGAACCATGATCACTGGTGCGTGAGGCAAACAAATACAGCAAAGATGATTGAACAAATGACAAGGAAGCACTGATCATAACCCTTCTTTTTCCATTGATGTTCCTCAGAGATTTTCTCTTTCTTCAAATCTACCTCTTGCTCAATCTCTCTCTCCCCCCAACAGTAAGTGGACACGCCCCCTACTGCTGATTGGCTCACTCTCTTCCTCCAACCTAATGCTGATTGGCTACAAGTTTGTTGCGGTGCTCCTGTTTTGAAAAATCGCTTACTGCACCTTTAATTAAGTGCATCATCTGGATATCTTTTTCATAGATTGTCATAGAATAGTGCATAAGTAGGCAAATTGGCATTTACCGTATGTATTAAATACAACAACATAAAACGGTCCCACTTTATAGACCTTATGATGGTCATGATAACTGTTGTTAACTCAACAATAAGTAAATCTACTTCACCAGCTAATTATTCCTCAAGAGCGATGCCATAGAAATATACAGAGCGACGCGAAACTCGGAAGTTCAAAGACAATATTCTTAAGATGACGGCTGCCCACGTTTCTCTGGTGCATAAGGTCTATATTAGGTCTCTTTTATACTTCATGTATGTTCTAACATTTCAATCAATCTCACTATGTACACACGTTTTTACCAACCCGATCTCACGACCAAGTTCGTACGAATTCGACGAATGATTAAATAGTGGCTAATTCGTAACAATTCATACGACCTCACTCGTACGAATTAGTGCGATTTTGCTAAATCGTACATATTTTACGAATTGGCCAATTCGTATGAATTCGTACGAATGACCTACCCCTGACCCCGCCCCTAAACCTAACCATCAAGTGGGTTTAGACAAATCGTACAAATTCGTTACGAGTGAGGTCGTAAGAATTAGTACGAATTAGACACTTTTTAATCATTCGTCGAATTTTGGTACAAATTGGGCGTGAGATAGTGTTGGTTTTTACATTAAAGGGTTAGTTCACCCAAAAATGAAACTTCTGTCAGTATTTACTCACCCTCATGTTGTTCCAAACCTCTATGTGTTTATTTGTTCTGCTGAACACCAAAGGAAGATATTTGGACGAATGTTTTAACTCTAACAGATCTCAATCCCCATTGACTACCATAGTAGGAAAAAATACATACTATGGTAGTCAAAGGGGATTGAGATCTGTTTGATTAAAACATTCTTACAAATATGTTCCTTTGTGTTCAGCAGAACAAATAAACACATAGAGGTTTGGAACAACATGAGGGTGAGTAAATACTGACAGAAGTTTCATTTTTGGGTGAACTAACCCTTTAACACTGCATTCATTCACTGCAAACCTCATTATTGTAGGTTTGTGACGAGCCTGGTTTACTATGGAGTCAGCTTGAACGTGGGGAACTTCGGCCTGGACATTTACCTGACTCAACTGATCTTTGGCATTGCAGAGTTTCCCGCGCGCTGGCCTGCTTTCCTCTCATTCAGCGCTTCGGAAGGAGGATCTGCCAGAGTGTTGTTCTGCTTCTAGGAGGCACAGCTTGCCTGGTTATTCCTGCTATACCAGTGGGTGAGCGAGTCTTGTTTTATTATAAGAGAAGAAAGAGGGTCCCAAAAAACAAGTCTTATTGTCATAAGCCTGTGTTGACAAAACATTCAAAGGACAAAAACTGCTTAAATGTTCTTTAATGTAACAGTGTGGCACATTTATACGCATTTGTATGGGTTTGTATGATCCGATTCTTATGAAAGTGTACGATTTGCTGGCAAAACGTCACCATAAAAGTCCACACCTTAAAGGATTAGTTCACTTTAAAAAAAAAACGTTTGCTGATAATTTACTCACCCCCATGTCATCCAAGATGTCCATGTCATTCTTCCTTCAGTCGAAAGAAATTAAGGTTTTTGATGAAAACATTCCAGGATATTTCTCCATATAATGGACTTTACTGGGCACCAAATGGTTCAAGGTCCAAAAGACAGTTTGAAACTGTTCAAAGGGCTTTAAACGATTTCAGACGACGAATAAGGACTTTATCAAGCGAAATGATCGTCCATTTAAAAATAAAAAAGTTTAAGTTTTATAAGCTCAAATGCTTATAAAATGGTTCCCACTGAAGTGCATTATATGGAGAAAAATCCTGGAATGTTTTCATCAAAAACCTTAATTTCTTTTCAACTGAAGAAGAAAGACATGGATATCTTGGATGACATGGGGGAGAGTAAATTATTAGCAAAAGTTTTTTTTTTTTAAGTGAACTACTCCTTTAACCTAAGCCCTCAGGACTGTGTGAGCAGATCATATAAAAATGTATTAACGAGATGATGCATGTATGGAATTCGACAAACTATATTCAACCATAAAATTCTTGTTATGAGGGGCTTTCATGAGACTGGGTTGAAAAAAGCATTCAAATGACAAGCTGCTTAAATGTTCACTTATGTAGGGCCCTATGAAATTCATTTTACTTTTTCCCAAATTCCATTATTTCTGTTTTAATTTTGGGGGAATTAGCTTTTTTTAACCCTTGATTGTTATTTTAGTTGTAAAAAGAGTGTGCTTTTAAAGTTAATGATTAAAATGTATTAAAAAATACAAATAAATCAGGAATGTTTAAATAAAGTCGTGGAAATCATAGGGCCCTACTTATGTGACCAAAACTCTTTTTCCCAGAGTATCCTGTGATTGTGACTGTGATCGCTGTGATTGGGAAGTTCTCCCTCGCTGCCTCTTTCACCATAGTGTATGTATACACTGCTGAGCTGTACCCAACGGTTGTCAGGTGTGTATGTAAAAGAGAGAACTGCGTGAACACTCACTGTTTTCAGTTCTGCATGAGTTCTCATTCTTAAACTCAATTGTCTAGGCAAAATGGAGTGGGACTGAACTCCATGTGTGCACGTGTCGCTGGTATTCTAGCTCCTCTGATTGGCTTGTTGAACGTGTATCATCATTCTATTCCAATGGTCATATACGGGTCTCTTCCTTTTGTGGGAGGAGCCCTGACCTTCCTGCTCCCAGAAACACTAAACACCGAACTACAGGACCACACTGACGCTCCCTTGGATGAGAGCATGTGAGGATTCTTTATATTAGTGACATTTCACACATATAAACATGAAACATCTCTTGCTTTCGTAAATCATGTAAAAAGCACTTAAAGGATTAGTTCACTTTTGAAAAAACTTTTGCTGATAATTTACTCACCCCCATGTCATCCAAGATGTCCATGTCTTTCTTTCCTCAGTCGAAAAGAAATTAAGGTTTTTGATGAAAACATTCCAGGATTTTTCTTCATATAATGGACTTCCATGGGAACCAGACGGTCCAAGCTCCAAAAGATCGTTAATAACAGTTTCAGATCCAGCTTCAAATGTCTTTAAACGACACCAGGCGATGAATAAGGGTCTTATCATGCGAAACGATGGGTTATTTCAAAACTTATTACAAAAATGTAACTTTTCTAAGGACAAATGGTAGCCTAGCTCTATTCTGGAGGCGCGTTTGTAACGTCACGTAATACGTAATTACGTTCCAAAGGTCACGGCGCGACGTAGCCGGAAGTACAGAATCAAAATTGTCCGACATCGTTATTTTACCTTTTAATTCCTTTTTTTTTTGTAAACGGCGTTTGAGTTAGTTTGCACGTTCAACCTATGTGTTCAACTTACTGACTCTGTACTTCCAGCTACGTCGCCCGTGACCTTTTGAACGTAATTACGTATTACGTGACGTTACAAACGCGCCTCCAGAATAGATACATTTATAATAGCTAGATAGATAGATAGATAATAATAGATACACAACAAAAGTTACATTTTTGGAATAAGTTTTGAAATAACCCATCGTTTCGCATGATAAGACCCTTATTCCTCGCCTGGTGTCGTTTAAAGACATTTAAAGCTGGATCTGAAACTGTTATTAACGATCTTTTGGAGCTTGGAACCGTCTGGTTCCCATTGAAGTCCATTATATGGTGAAAAATCCTGGAATGTTTTCATCAAAAACTTTAATTTCTTTTCGACTGAAGAAAGAAAGACATGGACATCTTGGATGACATGGGGGTGAGTAAATTATCAGCAAAAGTTTTTTCAAAAGTGAACTAATCCTTTAACTTTTGATGCATAGAATTTAATACAAAATTAAACGATTTTTTTATATCTTATTTACAGGGGATCAAAGAAAGCTAGCATTGAAAACGGACTGAATCAGGAGCAGGAAATGGCTCTCGGGTGCACAAAATTATGAGATTTATACTGCTATTTAAACATGTAGTTGATGTTCATGGGTGTTTTAATAGATTTATGCAATTATAAGACAAACAGGTGTCACTGTTTACTTTTCATGCTGCAAGTATCATGTTTGTAAAGTAAAAACGAATTTGTACTTTTTTTAGCACTTCATTTTGAAAAATAATAATAAAGAAAACTGTGATTTATTAATGATTCAACACATGCAGGATGTTTTTCCCCAATACTTTTCAGACTGATGCTACAGAAAACTAGAAAGCCATTAATAAAGACATAATTTGGTCATTTATTTATAAGTTCAGTAATTTAATAGTGAAACAGTGACTAAAAACTATGTACAAATACTCATAATTGATTTTTATCCCAGACATATCCATGTTTTTGACACATTTGTTTCTAAAATTATAGAGATACATCAGTAAGTATGTACAATATTAGTTGTAATGATCTTTAGATGTCATAAAACACAGCAACATCAGGGTCTCAAACATAACAACATAAACATTTTAGAATAGAATACTGATTTAGAAGCATAAACTGCTTTGTGAAATCGTGTTATGTTAATATTAAATCCTTATTCTGATTTAAACGTGTCTGATGCATAATCACAAAAGAACTTGAAAATCGTATTTGCCTACATAAGACCATCTGCTGGTCTACGGCCCATATACTTGTTCAGTGGTTTTAAATGACGTCAGTGCCATTCCTCTGTAGCCAACGGTCTTTATGCTGTTGACGGCCGAAATCCCTTGCTCATAGTTGCCCTTCCTTCTGAAAAGCTGCTGATAGTGGAAAACACAGTAGAATTCCCCATAGAGCGGCGCATAGCTTTGATGGCTAAAACCAAGCAAAACACATTTTAGTATATTCCTAATGATCTGTAAGCTATAAAAACACATTAATTGGGTGCATATTTGTAGATTAACAGTTTTAAGCAACAGCTGCAGTGTCAGCAAAGTAGGTTAACGGCTTTAGAGGCAAAGTCTAAAGACTGGTGCAGAACTGCAACTTCAGCGCTGCCTAATAAATGATTTGCTGTGATTTATGGTCTAGTTGCATTGTGGTAACAAAGGGATTTCACTCATGTTGGATTATAAGATGTTATGTGTTTTAAATGTTTATATTTCAGCGATGTCCATATTATTCTTACCTCAGTTTCTTTTTGCAGTGCTTGCAGCAGAAACAGGTTTTGTGAAAAACTGAGTTTATCAGCTGCCATTCTTTCCATTGGGTAAACTGGTTTCAGACAGGCTGAGCATGTTTCCTGAGCTGCTGGCTGAAACTACAGTCACACAAAAGGGTTAACACAACACTGACTTGGGGTCAGAAGTTGGCTTTTAATTCACTTAAGCTATTAGTTTGTGTTTTTATGCAGGCTATTGGAAAAACACTGGTGTAAATGATTTGTACTCTTTCAAGTTAAACACAAGCTGTGTTTTGTCTTCACATTGGCTGAATGAGATTTCTTTTTTAAATTTTTTTAAAGGAAAAGTTAGACTTCAAAAGATCAAAAATAGAAAATATTTATTTCATGTTCTCAGGCTGAGGTGAAGAAACGTAAAGTCTTACCTTGAGAACTTGAAATAAATATTTTTCTATTTTTGGAAGCTGTAGTTTGGCCAACTTTTCCTTAATTTTAATTTTTTAATTTTTTATTATTATTATTATTATTATTTTTTTGGTGGTTGAGCCGCCCTTTTGAGCATTTTGCCAGTGTGTTTTTTTTTTTTTTTTTGCCAGTGTGTGACATAATGATCTGCTAGGTATTTTAAAATGTTTGTTCAAGACTAAATAAAGTTACCAGATTTCTGTAGATCATTTCAGTCAACCAAATCTCATGAGAAAATTGTTCAATTTTTCAAGTGTCATTTCATCTGATGCTTTTCATATGAAAATATTCAATTAAAAAATATCATCATATTAAAAAATGAATAAAGGTCCACCGTGAAACCTACCCCTCAGTGGGACAAAAATCTTACGAAAGTGTACAAACAAATTTGCAACAAATCAATATAGTCATGAATTGTTTTGATAGTGAGACTGTGTTTCTGTTTTAAAGGAGCTGTATGTAATAAATTTATTTTAAATAAATTTAAATAAAAAACTTTTTTTAACACAGAAACCTGAAAATTTGTCTAAAATTTTCAGCATTTGTCTAAAAAACAATCTTAACTCTTCTATTTCATCAGAAACGATCTTAAAACAGGACTTTAATTGTAAAATACCGAACTTGTCCTTTAAACATGGAACACCTATTTACTGAAATTTAGAATGACATGTTTCTATTACTTTTATTGAGAAATATGGCAGAAATTCAAATGATATTGTATTTACATAAATATCAGAACATGCATGCATGACTGCAACATACTAAGGAAACATTAGTTAAAAAAAATATTAATTCACAAAAAAAAAAACTAAAATTGAAATACCAACGATGGTCAATACTAACATAACCACGAAGATACAATAACCAAGCATAACAGTACAAAAATGTGTTGCATTTAAATGCATATGCTGTTACATTATTAGATCTTTCATATATGTGACAACCAAAGCTGAGATCAATTTGGCACATTTACAGTGGGGGGTGGTCCTCTCTAATAAAAGGTGTGTTGATTCTTGGGTATGTGACCATTTCAGATGTGGCTGGACTGCTCGCAAATAAGCTTTCTAGAAGTTGTCCTTGTATCCGGTTGGGTTGTCACAACCGTGGAGGTTTTCGAGGAGTAGAACTTGTTACCGAAGCGGTCCGTCCTCTCGTAGTTCTCTTTGATGGTTTTGGTTCCGATTACCTTCTCTACCTCAGGCATCGTTTGCACTTTCCAGAACACTGACCTGCCGTTGTGGATTCGGGGGCTGGAGGAATCCCCCTTTGTGACAGAACATTGCCTGCGGTCTGAAGGCACACTACAGCAGCACTGGGGCTTGGCCTCTTCTTTCGGTTCTGCTTTCAGGGGACTGATCTGAGATGATGGCAACTCCGTAGGCTTTCTCGCTGCTGACTGAATGGAAATAAATGAAGGAGATGCTGGTGAGGTTGATCTCTGTTTGGTTGTGGGAATAAAAAGCTCTGGCTTTTTCTGTGTCGTTGACTGTCCAGAAACACTCCTTCCCATCTTGTTTTGAGCTTTTGGAGATTTGCTCGACCCAATACTGATTTTCCTGATATTACCAGATGGAGGTGAGCCTTGTACAGCCACCATTGACTCCCTGAAGAGACCAGAGAGTCCTACAATGTCCGAGTCAGATTTCAGAGTCGAGACTGAGTAAAGGGCCTTTTTAATGGCCTCCTCTATATCCATGAGTCTTCGCAAGCGTTTGGTCTTTTAAACGAATGATGTCAGCACCTGCTTTCTCCGAGGTCCCCAAAAGCAACCTCCATGGATGACATCACCTCAGGTTCACTTGGTGCCTCTAAATGTTCCGACTTGACTATTTTCGGTTTGATCTTTTTCGCCCGAGGCACAACCCAATCTGGTACCGCTCTCAAAAATGTTTCTAAGCGAGCACACGTCTACTTTGTTGGTGTCTTCTTCGATTCTCCTCTACTTTTGGAGAGTATGTTTTTCAGTTCCTCTTGTTTTTTCAGCTTGTCGAAGATCTCCATGACAGCCGGCACGTTTCCTTTCATGATTTCATCCATGTGCACTGAGAAGTCTCTGCCTTCGCTCATCCTCAGTCTCTCCTCTGCTTTTCTTTTGTCCGTCTGACCACTCCACTGACTTGTTGATCATCACTTTTATTTTGTTTTTCTTCATGGTTGTTACGATCTACCTTGCAGGTCTTATCCAAGGAGTCATTGTTGTGAGGAGAAGGACTGATTTTCCAGTGCCATTTCAGTTTCCAAAATGGTGGAGTTGTTATTGGTGTTGTCTGTAGTGTTCTTCACATTTTCTTTAGCCATTTTGATTCTTTTAGGTTTCACAGGAGGCACTGAACCACTCTGCTTTAGCCCAAAGTTTTGAAGAGTGCCATGAAATCCTGTGGAAGATTCACTGACAATGCTTTCTGGGGAGCTCTTTTGAGGTTCTTCAACAACCTGTATGTCATTTAGTTCTTTGTTTTCAGGACTCTCAGTTTTGGTCATTGATGTGTCACTTGGTTCAGGTTTATTGGCATCATTATGCTGTACACTTATGCGGAGTACATCTTCATGAGCCGCTGGGTCTGGGGATTAGTTTGGGATTTGATGGTTCTTTAATCTGCTCAGTTGGTGATTTTAAAGTAGTAGTTGGGACTTGGCATTTGTTGAGACGGTATGCATCAGTTTCAGTACCAAGATGGTTTGGCTTTATTTTTAAATGATCTGGTTTAGGTGGGATAGCTGGCTTGGGTCCAGAGGAGTTTTCCGATTTTTAACAGGTGTTTCTATGGAGACATGAAGGGAGAACAAGTCACTTGTTTGTTTTCAAACTGGGTTGTGGGTTCTGATTGTAAAGCTCTCTTGTTCAGCTAGTGGTGCAGGAGAATATGTTGATGGCTTGTTTTCTTTAGTCCTTTTACTTGACTCCTCTACTATCTGTCTGTTTGTGTCCTGTGAATCCTTTAGCAGAGTTTCTATAAATCATTGCAGCTCTATAATCCCCCTTTGAGACATTAAAGTTGGACTTTCCCAAGGAATCAAGAGCTGCCTGTATGCTACCCCTCGTAGCGTCCTCCTTACTTTCTTCTTCCTTTTGAGTTTCGAAGAACTGTGAGAACTCTTCTTTCACACTTACATTATTATTGTTTTTCATTTGTGTAAACTCATGGTTTACTGAACCAAGTTCACAGATTTGTTGGGTCTGGTTGGTCTGGGAAGCAAGTGCTTGTACACTCTGCTGAAGAGCTTTTGCCTCCATTGTGGCCTGATGAAGATTCATAATTGCTGTTTGTAGATTCACTAACTCATCTTCCACTACATCAACAAGTTCTGCTTGAACTACTCCATCATCCATGATATCTTGATCTTGGAGAATTCTTGGAGTGCCCTCAGTGTTAGTGCAAATTTCAGGTTTGTTTGATTTTTCTGTATTATTTTCATTATTTAGAACACTTTCTGTAGGTGACACTTTTGACTTGTTTTCTTCTTGATTGTGTTTTGGAGCTTAAATTATCTATATTGTTAGTAAAAATGGCTTTGAAATGGGTAACATTACCTGGTATAATCTCACTTGTTTTTTCTGACGCAACTATATCTGACATCTGATGTTTCCTGGAGCCTTTTTAGATGATCAAGGTCTCCTTCTCAATGCAGCTCTGGCATAGCTGCACATTACTAGTTTTGTTTGTATATACTGCTGAAGAACTTTCAGATGAACTAATGTATGTCTTGAGATCACCCTTTTCAGACTCTGGATCAATCTTTAGACTTGGGGGAGTGGATTTACACTCGATTTTACCCAACTCCTTTACCCCTATACTGTCTTCACTGTGGATAAAAAGTACATAAACTGTTATCTCTCTCATTCCTGTGGTACCATCTTGAATTAAGATGCCTTTCCTCATGGACTTCTCTCTGACTGAGTAGATCTTCAGTAATCTGCACCACATTGGCAGTCCTGCACTCTTTATCTTGAGTGAATGGAAGCTGGTGAGTGGGAACATCTACTTTCTGAATCTCCACATTGCCCTGACTGTCCTCTTTTAGGAAGGTCACAGTTGGGTTCAGGCTTGTCTCCTGGTAGCATCTGAAGCATGATGCTCTTTATGTTTCCAGTCATTATCTCCTCATCATCAATTTCTGGTTTTGTATCTTCTTGTATGAAGTGATATCTTGCTTTCTTGATATGGCCAGTTTCATTAGCTTCAAGGATAGTTCCACCAGAATGCATGATACTGAAGTTGCATGAAGAAACTAGAGTTTCCTGCATGTTCTCAAGGATGGTTTCTGATTCTTCCTTGGTTTGCTGATTGATCTTATCAAGTGGAGTTGATTCGAACATCTGAGCTCTTATTTTTTACATTTGCCTTCAGCAGTTCTTCCTCTTGGCTACAGCTATCATTTGTGGGTGAGATGTTCTCCTTGTCATGTAATATTGTTTCAAAGACCTGTTTTGCTCTCTGATATACCTACAAATACTTCATTTGTGCCTATGCAATTAGTGGTTTCACTGTTATGGTGAAGGTTTGATGTTTGTTTTTCATCAGTTTCAGAATCGTTCTTTGGTTTCCAAACCGAGCCACCTTCCTCCTCAGAAATGATGTTTTTCCTTGGACAGGGGCTTTGACTGTCTCTCAGAATATCCACTGATTGAGCTTCGAACATTCTGCGTGTGGCTTTCACATCCACTCTGATGCTCTGCTCTGATGTCCCTTCCTCTGATTCGTTGAGTTGGGGTTTGTTCTCTTCGTTGAGGAAGTTAGCTGTTGGTTGTTCAAACATACAAACGGTTTTCTTGATTTCTCCCTCTTGAAACTCCTTTTTCATCTGTGGTTTTTGGTCGTGGAAATCCACTGAATTGATATCATGGTTCTCAAACATCCAGCACCTAGTTTGGACCTCACTCTGGTATCCAGTGTCTGTGACTGGGTCGATGTTGAGAATATCAGCCATCTCCCTCTCTACCAAACTGTCTACATTTTTCAACTCAGGATAAGTGTGTTTTAGCAGTCGTCTAAGCTCGCATTTCTGTCTGCGTTGTTGCAGAATTGACAATACTTCTCTTGTAGGGGGTGGTGAAGTAAAGGTTCGCTCATACTCATCAACGCTGGTTTCTGGATGACGTGTAGATGGATTTGATTCGGGTGCATTTGCTACGTTGTTTTGTGCACCATCAGCCATCTTAGAGTAAAAAAAATGACAACCACATTAGATTATTGTTGCTAATATATTAACCTATTATTTCAAATGGTTATGATTAATTTTAAGCAAACACGAATAGTTAAGAAGTTTAACATACCTGCTGAACTGTACAGAAGCCAAACCGCATGCCAAAGAAAACGAGTGTTTTGCGCCTAACGTTTCTAATGGTTATTAATTTCAGCAGTCTGAATACAGGCATTTGAGAACATTATCATTCATGTTAGTATGAGACCGGTGATTAAGAACAGACAAAGTCTGGCAAAGACACCCAGAAAAATTATATTTTCTGTCCTGCTAAATGAGTAGGTAATCAAACACAGCAAATTCAATGTTGTTAATTTAATTCAGACACTATCAAAAGGGTCACTACTACAATTTGTTATTTACTGAGTATGCAATTACAGAAAGACACAAACTAAAAGAGCCAACAATTTTATTTCAAGAATAAAGTGCAAAATATGATATTATGTACTTAATTTTGAATAAAACACATTTATTCACAATATTATAATTTCACATCAGTTCACATCAGGGGTTAGTTTGTACTTTATATCGAATGAAGAAGCCAAATGAGTTTTCTCACTGAGATTAAAGTACATATTTTTAAAAAATATGTATATTTCATTACCTTGCTTGCTTTTGGCCTTTTTCCAGTTGGAGAAGTGGGATACTAGAACAGATAAAAATCAAGGAAATGACTAACGTGTCTGATTAGAAAACAGCTAATTCAATTTCAAGTTGAACTTTTATAAAAAAAAAGCTTTTGTTAAATAAATTAACTGATTTTAATAACTTAAGTTTTCCAAAGTAGAACATACTATATAGTATTATTATATGCACTGTAAAAATAAGTTGCTGGCTTAAAGTACAAGTACAATAAACTTCCGGGGCTTTCCGGCGCACTTGTGCAGACCGAAGTGCCCTCGCCCTCAGAGCACTTGGACGTGGCTGTGGTTACAAGAGGTAAAAACTATTTAAATACTGTTCGTTTTCTCACACAAACCGCTTGTTTTGGGTCTTAGGCCATCAATGTTTACTTACATTTAGAAGTCATTAAATCATGTTTAATTTGGACTTCTCTCTGCATGCTCTTTGAGGTGGACCCCATAAACCTCCATTATATGACTGACAGACAAGAACGGTTTGACCTAAAAATATTGAAAATACTGAGGAAACAAAGACACCTACATCTTGGATGCCCTTGAGGTAAGCTAAAACATATCAAAATTAATTTCAAAATGAACTATCCTTTTAAATTACATTAAACTGACTTATTTTGATGAGTAAAAGCAATGAAAAATATGTTATCATAACTTTGCATTGCTTTAATTATTCAAAATGTTTATATATATATATATATAAAGTTATACAAGATTCAACACATTTTCAAAGTCAGTTTAATGTAATTTAATTTAAACATCCAAGTTGATTGTACTTTGATTAAAGACAGCAACTTTTATTTTACAGTGCATGCTCCTTGGACTTAGCTAAACACTGATAACAGAACGCAGTCGTACAAGCAGTTAATTTAGCAGCATTTTCTTGCTGCCTAACCCCGTCTTATCCCCCTGGCCCCAAAAGTAGCTACAAGTACTAACTGGTTTCAAGACGTTTCCTGCTGGTTCTGCAGCTGCCACTTTTGACAGATATAGTGCAGACAATGCTTTGACTGAAATAGAGCGTTTCTCCAGTTCATAGAGAGTCGAGTTGTCTCTGAAGTCTCCGAATGACCTTCTTTTATCCTCTGTAACAGCAGAAAGATCAGAATCACAATATGGTTATTGTAACTCAAAGTTTGACTTCTAATTTCTTGAATGAAGGAATGAAATCAAGGTCAACATCTGTGCTTTACAACCAGGCCCACGCATCAGGGGGGCAAAAAAGACATTCTTAACTGTCAGATATGAGATTTATTTCAAAAGAAAAGTTTGTCTTTCAGTGGGAGGTGAGCGATTGGTCTATTGTTTGTTAGTTTTGAGAGAGACTTTATCAGTGACCCAGCAAGCTTTTAGCAGGGCTTTTAGATGCAGTAAATTATGAAAGATTATTATAATTTATTGACTGATTCGTATCCGAGACCCCCTTATCTAGACTTTCATTGAACATAAGTACTCCAAAATACTGTAACAATAACAGTTTTCTCATTATTACCAAACATTATTACCTTCTTTATTTCTCAAAATCATTCATGCATCACATTTATTTTAATATTGTATATTTTTAAAGAAAATCCTGACCCTTGACTTATTGATTTTAAGTGACATCATGCTGTTTAAAGGTACTCTATGGAGTTTTTAGCGGCCTCTAGCGGTGATGTTTCAAAATGCAACAAGAGCGCTCGTGCCCGTGTGCGTGCTAGACCTCATGAGCGAGCATGAGGCCCTGTCCCAAATGGCACACTCCGGACTTGTGGACTTCCTCAGAGTCCACACTTCGGTTACGTCATGAAGTGCAGACCTATAGTGCCCTTAGCGCGAGTCTTCGAGGGCGCATTGAGAGGTATTTTTGGGACAGACTCGATCGTCACGCCGGAAACAGGAAGACGGTCTGGTTGTTGCATAGACAGTATAAGTACAAAAGCAGGATTTATTTTATTTTCTCAAATCTTATGTCCATGTGAAATACGCAGCCTGCTTTTAAAGTTCTATAATTGTATATGCCACCTGGGCATTACAATAGATGTCATGGTTATGTAAATGATAAAAAAAGTTGTAAATTATAATACATAATGTTCAATTTTAACACAAAATGAAAATGAGTTTAAGAAAAATGTATAGGTTTCAATATTCATAATACGTTTATGACTCAGTAAAGCCAATACATTTGGTTCTATTTATGTAATGAATCATATAATGCGATCGTATTATTTAACACTCTTTTATTATGTTTGACATATCAACCACTGGTCTCTAAAGGTCGAATAGACTGTACAACTGGTAAAATGTACGCCTATGTCATAACCATAATGATACTTACACCTTTAATATTCTATCTTTACAATCCGTGAGTGAAATCTCCTCCCATCTGTTGTCTGATTGGCCTTTCGCAAGGATTCCTGGGTAGTTAAAGTGCGTGGAGCCTGCATCTATGCGGGCTTCGCGGAAGACCGCTTCAAGGGTACAAAGGGGGCGCTGCTGAGCACACTTCAGAGCGTTAAAATGCCAAATTGGACAGCCTACGGACTCGTAGACTCGGCGAGCATGCGCAATTTAAGTCCACGACACCGTAAGTCCGCGTGAAGTGCGCGATTTGGGACAGGGCCTCACTACCAGCCACATGGAGACTTTCAACGCAACGCGAACTAATCACACAACATGCTGGAAGTGGAAACTAATGTAAACTCCCACTGCAGGTACAAAATTAGCCTACTTTTATCAGCTTGACGTTGAGCTAATGCTGTGCTTGTCCATGATAATGTTACAGTAAACTGCATTTAGTCTAGCCGGCATACGATGTTATAGCATAAGCCATTTCTCTAACTATTCGTGTATCTTTCACAATCAGCATGTCAACATAGGTGAATGTAGCCTATAATATGATAACGAAAACGGTTAGTGAACTAAACTGAACAGTTTCAGTGTATCAGTAAGATCAGTAGGAAGTGACATTTCTGCTGGAAATGTGTATAAACAATATGATAGTAGTGGATGAGTGACGTTAGTCGGTAGATCTAGTAAATAAAATAAGTTACATCCTAAAGCACCGACTTTTTGTTATCCTGGAACATTCTTTTGTATTCATGTCATGTTTCATGTAGTTTACCTTGCTATTTCACTAGAGTTTACTAATAGACCATTTCACAAGATGTAAACAACACTGGTCCAGAAACACTTCCTGTTTCCGTTTGTAACTGTTTTCTTTATTTCACATGTAAAGAAAACATCTTAAAGATATTTGTTTAACTTTTTGATTCAGTTTTAAATGTTCTGTTGGTTGTATTTTATCCCAGCTTTTATGTAGTGTTAAAAAACTGAAACAGGAAGTGCTTCTGGACCAGTGTTGTACATCTTGTGAAATGGTCTATAAAGTATAATAAATAAGTATAATAAGCCGATGTTGATCCGCGTTTGCGTCTGGAGTCGTTTAGATTCACGTTTTGCCTTGACGAGCTTCAGCAGATAAGTTAGTTACAACTTTTTGTTTATTATATTTTTGTGGAGTTTGTGTTGGAGTCTGTGTTGTGCTGGAGGGCAGGACGTTTTGGGGAGTTATCAGACTCTGTGTCGTCAGCTGAAGTGCCATTGGTCGCATGTTGAAATCAACGGGGTTATTGTGTCCATTTTCTTTTACTGTCTATGGGTCGCATAGACTGTATGATAGAGAGGCTCGGGAGCGCGCATGCACGTCACATCGACTGGATTTCGCAGGGAATCTGAACCCGGTGACTTCACATATAAAATATGAATATTGGCCTTCGAGGTAGGCCTAATAGCAAAACCCTCGAAAGTGGATCATTGCAATGTGTGATTACAACCCCTTCAAACCCAGGCAATAAAAAAAGGATTCATTTTATTTAAAAGTTACATTTAGGACCTTTAACTAATGCCTCCATTAATGCTTTTTTAAAATGAATATTAAAGTCGGCGTGAAACGGAAGTTGAGATTGTAATTTTTTCCTTGTCGTGACGTATATCCAAGTGAAACGGCTTCTGAAATTAGAAAAAATGTAGGACAGGACTTGATTTCATCCTTCGGCAATTGATTGGATCATTCTAGGTTTGGCGTTGCAAACAATTTGAATGACGATTCTCTGAGAGGCGGTTCACCGATAGCCGACACCCTCATCGGATCTGGCCGCACCTTTTGCCATTCCACGAGACCAAAAAGAGAGAGGTCGTTTCGATGGGGAGGGAAGGGTAATGTATTTGATTAAAGATTTCAAGGGTACATGAATTTTAAAAAAATATAGAAGTGCACTGATAATTCATTTATAATAAACACTGATAATATTACATTTAAAAAGAAGATTTGTCAAATTTGATTTCATGCCGACTTTAAATCCATTTTGTAAGTGTGCTTTATTTTAAAACGGTGAATGTTATGATGTTATTGCTCTGTCAGCTCAATTGCAGTAATGTTGGACAGATGCTATCAGTGTAGTGCGTTTCAAAGGGTGGAAATATCTGACTCTCTGTGACACAGATACTAGGGATTTCCAGTCGAGAACCACAGCTTGGTTGAATGAGAAGAAGGGTACAGACTACTAATATTCTGTTTCAAGGGCAAATAATTGCTTTATAATCAACCATGGCTGTATTTTAGTATCTTAAAAGCATGAAGGAAGAGATTTCACTGTAAAAAATAATCCTGTAAAAAAACTGTAAACTACTGGCAGCTGTAGTTGCCAGCATCATACCGTAACTATACGGCGTGTTACTGTTTTTGTGTTAGAGTATATAGCAGTTAAATTAAAGTTTTATACTGTAGCTGACAATACGGTATTTAGCTGTTAATTTCAAAAACAGTAACACACTGTATTTTTACGGTATAATGCTGATAACCACAGCTGCCAGTAGTTTACCATTTTTTTTACAGGATTCTTTTTTTACAGTGTAGCTAAGTCTATTTTTTATTGTAGTAAATCATTTACCTGTTGGGTAGATCTGTATTAAATTACTCTTGCTACTCATCTGATTCTAGGTATATTATATTATTTTTGGTTCCATAATTATTGATTAAATGATCATCTTTTGCCATCCAGTTCACCACACATTCTCCAACAGCTATTCATTAACAATACAAGACAGATTTCCTTTAAAACAGTGTATAAATAATATTTGATGAAGACAAGTGAAGCAAAGTGTCCAACAAAAATCACCTTTGACTAATTTCAGCATGTTAGTAAGTTGAAAATTAACATACGATTATTTATTTGCACAGTAAAATGTTAAGGTTAAGCTTGTTTTCCAGCCTGTTTTTTAACACAAAAATGAATAATGAAATCCCATGTCCTTGGTTACACAACAGTGTGTCTTTTAACACACATGTTGTGGGAAATCCTCTTAGCACACGCACTATTTGATGCAATATAACGGTTTAAAACTGTGTAAACATAAACTCACCATTCAGTGCTCTTTCTCCTTGCTCTTGAGCTTAAATCAAATCCCCTCTGAATTATTTTATTACTTCAGTAATGATCCTCTGACTGTCCATATGTGTCCTCCGAGTGTGTCAGCAAGCCTGTGGCTCCGCTTCTGTTCAGCTAACAGCTGACCCTGTCCGGCTCTCGTGGAGGGATAAGTGCCAGCCAGCTATTTTAGGAGCTATTCTGCTATCGCTACACCAGGCTGAGTCAATCACTTTGTGAGATACACCGCTATATTTCCAGTCTGCCCCAACCCAGCACTCAGAAATGACTAAAAAAAGCATGTTATTTTCATCTCATGTCATAGTGAACAGTTGTTGCTCCTGCTGTGATGTTAGGCGTTTCCTCAGTTAAAGTTTGGAGAGTCCTTGCATGTGGCCCAAGTTTTATCAAAAGCTAATGCAAAGTATATTTTCTATATTTCACCAGTGCTGCTTTTATTTGACAGTATTTGCCAAAGAAAGGGCTTTTTGTCTTGGAAGATATTCTATATAGCTTGCTCTTGACATTTAGGTCACATGATACTCTGTCAACATATAAAACGTAACCTTGAACTAGAATTCTTATTAGTGGTGTTTGCTGAAGTAGGCATTGCAATTAGTTTTGAACAAACCCTACCAGGAATCAATTAGTCAGTCAATCTATCTATACACTGTAAAAATCAATATGCTATATCTAAGCAATAAAATGATGGCAAAAGATTACAAGCAATATTATTAATTACATTTAACAAATTAGAATTGAGTAATAATTAATCAAATTAATTCCTTAAAAGTTAACAATTGAGCAAAATTTACTATTTAAATGATTGTGAAAAAATGTAATGTTAAAACATTACCAACACCATCAGACAATCTTTTCTATTTGTTCATCTGACCCCAACTAAAATAAACATAACACAAATTAGAGTTGGGTATCGTTTTGAATTTTAACGATTCTGATTCCGATTCCTTGTTTTGATTTCGGTTCATAACGATTCTCAATTCCAATTCTTTTAAGAGGCAGGGTCAAAAAAGGGTCTTTCTGAGGGTAATACTCCTTTTCTGAAGGAAATACTCCTGTCACAAATACTCTTTTTGTCACAAATGTTGCATTTTGCCGAGATTTCGTTATTTTTAGAAAAGCGAAGCCACACTTTGGACCGCTGACGTAAGCTCCTCATGTTCGACTAGCATGGTTATGCCAACACTTCGGGTAGACGCTTCTTCGTTGGTGTTGTTGTAGCGTTTTTTTCTTCCGGTCGATCCACTGTGACATATCGAAACTAGGAATTTAAATTTTAACTTTTGAACGATTCCAGGAAAAACAAAAAGTTAGTCCCGGTTCCAATCGATATTTCAATTTCGAATACCCAACCCTACTTAAAATTTGATTCTGCTTGTTAACATCACTTGTCTTCAATATTGGCAATATAAAATAAAGAGTTTTTCTTTCATCTATGACGTCTATATGTTATTCTGATTTTTTTCGTTTATTTTTTGTGTACATTTTACTCATTTTAAATGGTTAATATTTAAGGAATTAATTATATGAATTAGTACTCAGTTCTTATTTGTTAAATGTAATTAATAATATTGCTTGTAATCTATTGTCACAATTTTATTGATTAGATATAGCGTATATCATTTGTCCATCCATCTACCCACCCATCCATCCACACATACACAAACATAGTGAGCCATGAAAAAAGCGCCATTGATAAAATGTAAAAAGTTATGTACTCACCATCTGGAATTGTTATTTTTTCACTAGAAATGCCAGAAATGGTCTTTCTCCGTTCAGATCGGGTTATTGTCTGTTTTGTTCTCTCGCTCTGAAAGAGTAAATATTCTATCAGTAAAATACAAATGACTCTAGGTCATGCACATCTCTGTAAGGTCTGTTTACCTTTGTGATCACTTGAACTTCTTTGGTCCATTTCTCTGGTTCATCATGGCTGTTATTAACCTCTGCCTCTGTTTGGGGCTTTATGTCCTCAGCATCCTTCTTATTGGGAAGAGTGATTGGAAGAGTAGTGTTCTTGGCTTTCTCAGCACCCACTGACCGAGGTGCCGTTTTGGGACTCAGGCTGAGTGGTGACCTTTGACTCAAAGAGCGCCCTGAGAGCTGTGGTGCCTGTAGGTCTGTGCTAGGCAGGCTCCCCATAGACTTACTGCGGGAGAGAGGAGAGACTCTGGACTTCTCTTTGACATCAGTCTTCTTCACTTGTGTCTCAACATCAGACTTCTTCACTTTGACATCAGACTTCTCTCACTCTGTGTCTCAACTCTGCTGACATTCTCACCTGACAGGAATTGGTGCAATCTGCATGCTTTCCTGTGGGAGAAATGAGAAAACTAGGTTAAGCAGTGGATGAGAGTAGAGTAGCTCATGTGAGGTTTGGTGTTCTTACCTCATGCTTGATATCCTCTGAATCAACTTTTGTTTTTCGTCCAGGAGAGTTTTGGTAGCTGGTGAAGACATGGTGTTCAGAAGGTCTGATAAAGTCCTGTATTTAATTTCATTTCATTCAAAATGACTTCAGAAAAATAGAACTGAACACTTTCTGTTTATTTTACACATCAACATCAAGTCCAATGGATTATTGATAATTATGTCATTATCACACAAGTATGTGTTTATTAGAGAAGTATAAACTTGTTTATTTAACTCAAATTGGATATTCTGTCATCATTTATTCACCTTTATGTTTTTCAAAACACATTTCATCTCTTATTTTCTGTGGAATACAACAGGATTTCTTTAGCTAAAATGATTAGCTGCTTGTTTTTATACAATGGAAGTCAATCAAACATGATTTTCAGTGAATAACAACTCAAATTCCATCAAGTTGTTGAATGGATTTAGTACACTTAGAATATAAGTACTGAACAAATTTCATTTCCCTTTCCTTTTTGGAGCTTGGTGCCCCCTTGATTCATTGTATGAAAAAACGATCCCGATCTCATGAAAGTTCGTATTTATAGCACGAATGTCATTTCTCGTGCCATTTACACGCGAAAAACAGTTTTTGCGTGTATATGGTCACGTCGTTTTTCGCGTGCATATGATACGCACTTTTTGGCATGTAATACGCATGAACTCCACCCCCTCCCCCCCTGAAACTGACCCCAGGGTTTTCTAGTGCGTAGCATATACATGCAAGAACCACATTTTTGGCATATAAATGCCAGGAGAAATGACATTTGTGGTATAGATACGCATTTTCATGAGACTGTTTTGGCAAAACTGCATCCCAGACATTTTTGCTAAACATCACATTTTATGTCCCATAGAGAAGGCAAGTCATAGAGGTTTGGACCATCATAGGGGTGATTAAATGATGACAGAATTGGTTCCTTTAAAGTATAAGAGAAACGTCTTCCTCATGTGACATAAGCTGAGAGACAGACTTCCTGAGCCCAGTTTCTGTCCAGGACACAACATGATCAGTGGAAACACTTCTAGAGACTGGGCCCTCCGCAAGCTGCTCTTCACTTCCATTTCTTCTTTCCTCACCTAATACTCTGTCCACGTCCCAACCTACACACTATGAACACACATCACATGCGTCTTGACATGGACAGATTAGAGGTATTCAGTCACATGGAGTGGTCTCTGTTATGGGAAAAGCAGTTATCCTGTTAACAGTCAGTCCCGGTAGTTGGACATTTGGCACGCTCTTTTATTGCTTTTTTATTTATTTATTTTTTTTTTACAAATTTTAGTCATCATCACATGAGGTATCATTCGAAAGCTTAAACACTCAAAATCCTATTCCATTGTGATATTTTCAAATTCAAAACACAACTAAAAACCGAAAAGTTATTATGTATTATGCATGCCAGGCCAGTAGTAAGCGATGTCACTTTGTGAAGAAACTACGCCTATAGACTGCACATGTAATCCACATGACATCATCGTTTTCATAAATTCATTTTTTTGTAGTTTACACAGAGATGATAATGGCATAGTTTTCTACAGTCTATTAATACTCTTAGTTAGTTGACATGTAGTTGCAAAGTGCACCATCAATAAATTGTACGCTTGTATAAGATAATAAATGTTTAGTTAAGTACATTTGCTTTACATTTCTTGAACTTACACTTCTGCAATAATCAGAAGTGTTTTCTTGAAAATAGACCTTAACTTTAGGAATGATTCCATGCATTCGATGAATCACCACCATGATACAGAATATAACATATTTTGATTAACTGACCCATGGCACATCACTCATATTAATCATTGCCAGTGCTGATAATTCATCTGCTAACTGGCAAATTAACCATTTCTTGTTTACAGAATGCTAGTAATCCAGTTTGGTATACGCTTAAAAACAGATATTTTAAATAGGCCTAATCATGGTTTTAAATGCAGTTTGTTTTTTAACCGGACACATTTTTTTCAATTATTTTGACATGAAATAGGTAAATAAGTGAGATTTCGTACCTTTGAAAAGCGTGTTGCTCACTCCAATCCAGCAGATGCCTAGAGACAATTGTCTGTGCATCACGCGGAGAACTCACAGGACAGAATCTGTGGGCAAAGTCCGGCTGGGTTGTCATTACACCTGACTCTGGGAAAACTGCCTCCTGAAGGTTTGAGCAATACGTAACTGAACTAAAGACT
>JAQIUQ010005159.1:0-47374 GCA_030378365.1 Hybognathus amarus
TCAATGTCTTCAGTTTCAGTTACGTATTGCTATCTAGATTGTTGGTAGCAGTCCTAAAAACCTCCCAGTCAGTGCAGTCAAACACGCCTGAAGATCCGCTACAGCTTCACTGGTCCATTTCTTTGATATCCTCACTACAGGTTTACAGAGTTTTAATTTTTGTCTGTAAGCAGGAATCAGATGGACCATCGCATGATCAGAGTGTCCCAGTGAGGCGCGTGTGACGGCGTGATAGGCACAGCTAACTGTGGTATAGCAGTGATCCAAAGTGTTGCCCTCTCTGGTTGGACACTTTATAAACTGCCTATATTTGGGAGTTCTTGACTGAGATTTCCCCTGTTAAAGTCACCAAGAACAATAACAAGAGAGTCTGGATTTGTCTGCTCCACACGAAGTATCTGGTCGGCCAGCCTGCGCTGTGCGTCCTGCACGTTGGCCTGGGGCGGAATGTAAACACCGACCAGAATGAATGAAGCAAACTCACGGGGGGAATGAGAACGGTTTACAGTTTATAATAAAAAGTTCCAGGTCAGAGAGAACAGTGCTGGTGAATCACTGTCAGGTCGGAACACCAGCCATTGTTAATATAAAAACAGACACCACCACCCTTTGTTTTACCGGAAAGTTCTTATCGCGGTCCGCTCTGTACTGTTGGAAGCCAGCCAACTGCAGCGCGTAGTCCGGTATCAGTTCACACAGCCACGTCTCCGTGAAGCACATGACAGAAGATGAATAAAAGTCCCTGTTTTTTCCCACCAGAAGCTGAAGTTCATCCAATTTGTTGCACAATGAGCGCACGTTGGAGAGAAATATTGCCGGTCACGGCGGTGCGAAGTCCCCGCCGACGAAGACGCACAAGCGACCCGGCTCTTTTTCCTCTCCTGCGGCGCTTCACAGCGCGAGCAACAGCGAGAGAGCCCTTCACCAAAAAGTCCAATAATTCCACTGATGACACGAGGGAAAGTGGGAACTAAATCCGCTGGAGTTGCTCTCCTGATGTTCATGAGCTCTTCTCTAGAAAAAGAGCACCGAGAATCACAGCCGAAAACTAGATTAACACAAAAAAACAAAACAAAACAGAGCGCACCTAACACCGAGGCTGCTATACTCAGCGCCATCTTTGTTGAAGATGTATTGAGATTCTCACGTAGCATTTATGCCATTGTAAATATCTCAATATCTCAGCTCTGTATGCCATTATAAATATCTAAATATCTCAGCTCTGGAAGGGTCTAGAGCCTCCATTTTTGCACTCAGATCTAAGTCCCATGGCCCTCTATCAGAATCCAGAGTTTCAAGAAAATCAAAATTTTGACCCGAAAAAAAAAACGACAGTGGTACCCCTTACGTTTTTTTTTCGGGTCAAAGTTTTGATTTTCTTGAAACTCTGGATTCTGATAGAGGGCCATGTGACTTGATCTGAGTGCAAAAATGGAGGCTCTAGACCCTTCCAGAGCTGAGATATTGAGATTTCACGTAGCATTTATGCCATTGTAAATATCTCAATATCTCAGCTCTGTATGCCATTATAAATATAAATATCTCAGCTCTGGAAGGGTCTAGAGCCTCCATTTTTGCACTCAGATCTAAGTCCCATGGCCCTCTATCAGAATCCAGAGTTTCAAGAAAATCAAAATTTTGACCCGAAAAAAAAACGACAGTGGTACCCCTTACGTTTTTTTTTCGGGTCAAAATTTGATTTTCTTGAAACTCTGGATTCTGATAGAGGGCCATGGGACTTAGATCTGAGTGCAAAAATGGAGGCTCTAGACCCTTCCAGAGCTGAGATATTTAGATATTTATAATGGCATACAGAGCTGAGATATTGAGATATTTACAATGGCATAAATGCTACGTGAAATCTCAATATCTCAGCTCTGGAAGGGTCTAGAGCCTCCATTTTTGCACTCAGATCTAGTCACATGGCCCTCTATCAGAATCCAGAGTTTCAAGAAAATCAAAATTTTGACCCGAAAAAAAAAACGACAGTGGTACCCCTTACGGTTTTTTTTTCGGGTCAAAATTTTGATTTTCTTGAAACTCTGAGACTGATAGAGGCCATGGACTTAGATCTGAGTGCAAAAATGGAGGCTCTAGACCCTTCCAGAGCTGAGATATTTAGATCTTTATAATGGCATACAGAGCTGAGATATTGAGATATTTACAATGGCATAAATGCTACGTGAAATCTCAATATCTCAGCTCTGGAATGTCTAGAGCCTCCACTTTTGCACTCAGATCTAAGTCACTTGGCCCTCTATCAGAATCCAGAGTTTCAAGAAAATCAGAAATTTTTGACCCGAAAAAAAAAAACGACAGTGGTACCCCTTATGTTTTTTTTTTTGGGTAGAATTTTGATTTTCTTGAAACTCTGAATTCTGATAGAGGGCCATGTGACTTAGATCTGAGTGCAAAAATGGAGGCTCTAGACCCTTGCAGAGCTGAGATATTGAGGAGATATTTGTAATGGCTATAAATAGCATACGCTCGATGATCTCAATATCTCAGCTCTGGAAGGGTCTAGAGCCTCCATTTTTGCACTCAGATCTAAGTCCCATGGCCCTCTATCAGAATCCAGAGTTTCAGAGAAAATCAAAATTTTGACCCAAAAAAAAACATAAGGGGTACCACTGTACGTTTTTTTTTTCGAGGTAAAAATTTTGATTTTCTTGAAACTCTGGATTCTGATAGAGGGCCATGGGACTTAGACCTGAGTGCAAAAATGGAGGCTCTAGACCCTTCCAGAGCTGAGATATTGAGATCTCACGTAGCATTTATGCCATTGTAAATATCTCAATATCTCAGCTCTGTATGCCATTATAAATATCTAAATATCTCAGCTCTGGAAGGGTCTAGAGCCTCCATTTTTGCACTCAGATCTAAGTCCCATGGCCCTCTATCAGAATCCAGAGTTTCAAGAAAATCAAAATTTTGACCCGAAAAAAAAACGACAGTGGTACCCCTTACGTTTTTTTTCGGGTCAAAATTTTGATTTCTTGAAACTCTGGATTCTGATAGAGGGCCATGGGACTTAAATCTGAGTGCAAAAATGGAGGCTCTAGACCCTTCCAGAGCTGAGATATTTAGATATTTATAATGGCATACAGAGCTGAGATATTGAGATATTTACAATGGCATAAATGCTACGTGAAATCTCAATATCTCAGCTCTGGAAGGGTCTAGAGCCTCCATTTTTGCACTCAGATCTAAGTCCCATGGCCCTCTATCAGAATCCAGAGTTTCAGAGAAACTTTTTTTTTCGCACAAAAAAAAAAACATAAGGGGTACCACTTATGTTTTTTTTTTTGTGCGAAAAAAAAAGTTTCTTGAAACTCTGGATTCTGATAGAGGGCCATGGGACTTGACCTGAGTGCAAAAATGGAGGCTCTAGACCCTTCCCAAGCTGAGATATTGAGATATTTATAATGGCTCAATATCTCAGTATGTCACAAATATCTCATAAATATCTCAATATCTCAGCTCTGGAAGGGTCTAGAGCCTTCATTTTTGCACTCAGGTCTAAGTCCCATGGCCCTCTATCAGAATCCAGAGTTTCAAGAAACTTTTTTTTCGCACAAAAAAAAAAAACGACAGTGGTACCCCTTATGTTTTTTTTTTTTTGTGCGAAAAAGAAAAGTTTCTTGAAACTCTGGATTCTGATAGAGGGCCATGGGACTTAGACCTGAGTGCAAAAATGGAGGCTCTAGACCCTTCCAGAGCTGAGATATTGAGATATTTATAATGGCTCAATATCTCAGTATGTCACAAATATCTCATAAATATCTCAATATCTCAGCTCTGGAAGGGTCTAGAGCCTCCATTTTTGCACTCAGGTCTAAGTCCCATGGCCCTCTATCAGAATCCAGAGTTTCAAGAAACTTTTTTTTTCGCACAAAAAAAAAAAAAAAAAACGACAGTGGTACCCCTTATGGTTTTTTTTTTTGTGAGAAAAAAAAGTTTCTTGAAACTCTGGATTCTGATAAGAGGCCATGGGACTTAGACCTGAGTGCAAAATGAAGGCTCTAGACCCTTCCAGAGCTGAGATATTGAGATATTTATAATGGCTCAATATCTCAGTATGTCACAAATATCTCATAAATATCTCAATATCTCAGCTCTGGAAGGGTCTAGAGCCTCCATTTTTGCACTCAGGTCTAAGTCCCATGGCCCTCTATCAGAATCCAGAGTTTCAAGAAACTTTTTTTTTCGCACAAAAAAAAAAAAAAAAAAAAACGACAGTGGTACCCCTTATGTTTTTTTTTTTGTGCGAAAAAAAAAAGTTTCTTGAAACTCTGGATTCTGATAGAGGGCCATGGGACTTAGACCTGAGTGCAAAAATGAAGGCTCTAGACCCTTCCAGAGCTGAGATATTGAGATATTTATAATGGCTCAATATCTCAGTATGTCACAAATATCTCATAAATATCTCAATATCTCAGCTCTGGAAGGGTCTAGAGCCTCCATTTTTGCACTCAGGTCTAAGTCCCATGGCCCTCTATCAGAATCCAGAGTTTCAAGAAACTTTTTTTTTCGCACAAAAAAAAACGACAGTGGTACCCCTTATGTTTTTTTTGTGCGAAAAAAAAAGTTTCTTGAAACTCTGGATTCTGATAGAGGGCCATGGGACTTAAACCTGAGTGCAAAAATGGAGGCTCTAGACCCTTCCAGAGCTGAGATATTGAGATATTTATAATGGCTCAATATCTCAGTATGTCACAAATATCTCATAAATATCTCAATATCTCAGCTCTGGAAGGGTCTAGAGCCTCCATTTTTGCACTCAGGTCTAAGTCCCATGGCCCTCTATCAGAATCCAGAGTTTCAAGAAACTTTTTTTTTTCGCACAAAAAAAAAACAACAACAGTGGTACCCCTTATGTTTTTTTTTTTGTGCGAAAAAAAAAAGTTTCTTGAAACTCTGGATTCTGAATGAGGGCCATGGGACTTAGACCTGAGTGCAAAATTGGAGGCTCTAGACCCTTCCAGAGCTGAGATATTGAGATATTTATAATGGCTCAATATCTCAGTATGTCACAAATATCTCATAAATATCTCAATATCTCAGCTCTGGAAGGGTCTAGAGCCTCCATTTTTGCACTCAGGTCTAAGTCCCATGGCCCTCTATCAGAATCCAGAGTTTCAAGAAACTTTTTTCGCACAAAAAAAAAAAAAAACGACAGTGGTACCCCTTATGTTTTTTTTTTTTTGTGCGAAAAAAAAAGTTTCTTGAAACTCTGAATTCTGATAGAGGGCCATGAGACTTAGACCTGAGTGCAAAATGGAGGCTCTAGACCCTTCCAGAGCTGAGATATTGAGATATTTATAATGGCTCAATATCTCAGTATGTCACAAATATCTCATAAATATCTCAATATCTCAGCTCTGGAAGGGTCTAGAGCCTCCATTTTTGCACTCAGGTCTAAGTCCCATGGCCCTCTATCAGAATCCAGAGTTTCAAGAAACTTTTTTTTTTCGCACAAAAAAAAAACGACAGTGGTACCCCTTATGTTTTTTTTGTTTTTTTTTGCGAAAAAATTTTTTCTCTGAAACTCTGGATTCTGATAAAGGGCCATGGACTAGACCTGAGTGCAAAAATGAAGGCTCTGACCCTTCCAGAGCTGAGATATTGAGATATTTATAATGGCTCAATATCTCAGTATGTCACAAATATCTCATAAATATCTCAATATCTCAGCTCTGGAAGGGTCTAGAGCCTCCATTTTTGCACTCAGGTCTAAGTCCCATGGCCCTCTATCAGAATCCAGAGTTTCAAGAGAAACTTTTTTTTTCGCACAAAAAAAAAAAACGACAGTGGTACCCCTTATGTTTTTTTTTTTTTTTTTTTGCGAAAAAAAGTTTCTTGAAACTCTGGATTCTGATAGAGGGCCATGGGACTAGACCTGAGTGCAAAAATGGAGGCTCTGAGACTTTCCAGAGCTGAGATATTGAGAAATTTATAATGGCTCAATATCTCAGTATGTCACAAATATCTCATAAATATCTCAATATCTCAGCTCTGGAAGGGTCTAGAGCCTCCATTTTTGCACTCAGGTCTAAGTCCCATGGCCCTCTATCAGGAATCCAGAGTTTCAAGAAACTTTTTTTTTTTGCACAAAAAAAAAACGACAGTGGTACCCCTTATGTTTTTTTTTTGTGCGAAAAAAAAAAGTTTCTTGAAACTCTGGATTCTGATAGAGGGCCATGGGACTTAGACCTGAGTGCAAAAATGGAGGCTCTAGACCCTTCCAGAGCTGAGATATTGAGATATTTATGAGATATTTGTGACATACTGAGATATTGAGCCATTATAAATATCTCAATATCTCAGCTCTGGAAGGGTCTAGAGCCTCCATTTTTGCACTCAGGTCTAAGTCCCATGGCCCTCTATCAGAATCCAGAGTTTCAAGAAACTTTTTTTTTCGCACAAAAAAAAAAAACGACAGTGGTACCCCTTATGTTTTTATTTGTGCGAAAAAAAAAGTTTCTTGAAACTCTGGATTCTGATAGAGGGCCATGGGACTTAGACCTGAGTGCAAAAATGGAGGCTCTAGACCCTTCCAGAGCTGAGATATTGAGATATTTATAATGGCTCAATATCTCAGTATGTCACAAATATCTCATAAATATCTCAATATCTCAGCTCTGGAAGGGTATAGAGCCTCCATTTTTGCACTCAGGTCTAAATCCCATGGCCCTCTATCAGAATCCAGAGTTTCAAGAAACTTTTTTTTCCCACAAAAAAAAAAAAACGACAGTGGTACCCCTTATGTTTTTTTTTTGTGTGAAAAAAAAAAGTTTCTTGAAACTATGGATTCTGATAGAAGGCCATGGGACTTAGACTTGAGTGCAAAAATGGAGGCTCTAAGACCCTTCCAGAGCTGAGATATTGAGATCTCACGTAGCATTTATGCCATTATAATTATCCTAATATCTCACCTCTGTATGCCATTATAATTATCCCAATATCTTAGCTCTGGAAGGGTCTAGAGCCTCCATTTTTGCACTCAGGTCTAAGTCGCAATGCCCTCTATCAGAATCCAGAGTTTCAAGAAGATTTGAGAAATTTATTTTTTCGCACAAAAAAAAAAAAACCTAAGGGGTACCACTGTCGTTTTTTTTTTTTTTTTTTTTAGGGTCAAAATTTTGAGTTGCTCTGATCTTCTTGAAACTCTGGATTCTGATAGAGGGCCATGGGACTTAGACCTGAGTGCAAAAATGGAGGCTCTAGACCCTTCCAGAGCTGAGATATTGAGATCTCACGTAGCATTTATGCCATTATAATTATCCCAATATCTCAGCTCTGTATGCCATTATAATTATCCCAATATCTCAGCTCTGGAAGGGTCTAGAGCCTCCATTTTTGCACTCAGGTCTAAGCTCGCAATGCCCTCTATCAGAATCCAGAGTTTCAAGAAGATTGGAGAAATTAATTTTTTCGCACAAAAAAAAAAAACATAAAGGGTACCACTGTCGTTTTTTTTTTTTCGGGTCAAAATTTTGAGTTGCTCTGATCTTCTTGAAACTCTGGATTCTGATAGAGGGCCATGGGACTTAGACCTGAGTGCAAAAATGGAGGCTCTAGACCCTTCCAGAGCTGAGATATTGAGATCTCACGTAGCATTTAAGCCATTATAATTATCCCAATATCTCAGCTCTGTATGCCATTTTAATTATCCCAATATCTCAGCTCTGGAAGGGTCTAGAGCCTCCATTTTTGCACTCAGGTCTAAGTCGCAATGGCCCTCTATCAGAATCCAGAGTTTCAAGAAGATTGGAGAAATTTATTTTTTCGCACAAAAAAAAAAAACATAAGGGGTACCACTGTCGTTTTTTTTTTCGGGTCAAAATTTTGAGTTGCTCTGATCTTCTTGAAACTCTGGATTCTGATAGAGGGCCATGAGACTTAGACCTGAGTGCAAAATGGAGGCTCTAGACCCTTCCAGAGCTGAGATATTGAGATCTCACGTAGCATTTATGCCATTATAATTATCCCAATATCTCAGCACTGTATGCCATTATAATTATCCCAATATCTCAGCTCTGGAAGGGTCTAGAGCCTCCATTTTTGCACTCAGGTCTAAGTCACATGGCCCTCTATCAGATTCCAGAGTTTCAAGAAGATTGGAGAAACTTATTTTTTCGCACAAAAAAAAAAAAAAAAAACATAAGGGGTACCACTGTCGTTTTTTTTTCGAGGTCGAAATTTTGCAGTTGCTCTGATCTTCTTGAAACTCTGGATTCTGATAGAGGGCCATGGGACTTAGACCTGAGTGCAAAAATGGAGGCTCTAGACCCTTCCAGAGCTGAGATATTGAGATCTCATGTAGCATTTATGCCATTATAATTATCCCAATATCTCAGCTCTGTATGCCATTATAATTATCCCAATATCTCAGCTCTGGAAGGGTCTAGAGCCTCCATTTTTGCACTCAGGTCTAAGTCGCAATGGCCCTCTATCAGAATCCAGAGTTTCAAGAAGATTGGAGAAACTTATTTTTTCGCACAAAAAAAAAACATAAGGGGTACCACTGTCGTTTTTTTTTCGGGTCAAAATTTTGAGTTGCTCTGATCTTCTTGAAACTCTGGATTCTGATAGAGGGCCATGGGACTTAGACCTGAGTGCAAAAATGGAGGCTCTAGACCCTTCCAGAGCTGAGATATTGAGATCTCACGTAGCATTTATGCCATTATAATTATCCCAATATCTCAGCTCTGTATGCCATTATAATTATCCCAATATCTCAGCTCTGGAAGGGTCTAGAGCCTCCATTTTTGCACTCAGGTCTAAGTTGCAATGCCCTCTATCAGAATCCAGAGTTTTAAGAAGATTGGAGAACGTCTCGGTTACCATGTGTAACCCTCGTTCCCTGAGTAGGGAACGGAGACGCTACATCGGAATGACGGAGATGGGGGTTTCGCCTAGAAAGCCAATCCTCTTCGAGTATTAAAAAACGAGCCAATGGCAAAGAAATGCCATGGGTCTGAGGAATTTGCATAGCGTATCTCCGCCTCACCCCGTGTATAAAAGGAGGAAGCGGACACAACCGCAGTATGTCTTCGCTGAGGAGCCGAAACTGAACTCAGGCATCTACCCAGCGGTACAGCGGAAGTGGCAGGAGACGTGACGTCTCCGTTCCCTACTCAGGGAACGAGGGTTACATATGTAACCGAGACGTTCCCCTTCGTAGTCACTCCGAGTTACGTCGGAATGACGGAGATGGGGGTCCCACGTGTAATCACGCCACCTTCACAGCTGTCTTCCAGTGCCCTGCGCAAGTCTGAACCCCTGACGCACTAACTTACTGACGAGGAGTCCTACTTGACACAGGAATACCAAGGTACACTGGGGAGCATATCCCAGGGGAATATGCCGCAGCACGCCTACCCGTAGGGAGGACTTAGGAGTACACATACGGCCCAGGGGGCTACGTATGGAGAACACTGGAGACACCAACCCGTAGGGTGGCTAAAACCTTAACTCCAGGGATGGCAATGTGGCTTGCCGAGGGAAGACACATGCTCCGAGAGGCTTACAGTGGAAATACACATGTGGGGGTTACTTAGCAGGAACCATGCACACGGAGGCACCTCGCCGACGTCCAGGCAACAGCACTGGCGTCAGCATCAGCAGTGCTGGAGGAACTCAGGGCTTCAGTAGAAGGCTCAGCTGAAAAGAATCGCACTTATCCAGTCGATGGAGTGGAATGGCGAGCAAGCGAAGACACCTGAGCGGGTCCAGTACTGGCCGGGTGAGCGAGTACAAGAGAGGACACGGGCTCCACTCGGAGATTATAGAATCTAGCGAATGTGTTGGGTGTCGCCCAGCCTGCAGCTCTGCAGATGTCTGCTAGCGAGGCGCCATGCGCTAGAGCCCAAGAGGAAGCCACACTCCGGGTGGAGTGGGCTGTCACACCAAGGGGGCACGGTCGACCTTGCTGCTGGTAAGCCAAAGCAATGGTGTCCACTAACCAGTGAGACAACCTCTGCTTTGAGAGAGCCCTTCCCTTCTGGCTCCCACCATAACAGACAAAGAGCTGGTCTGAGGTCCTGAAACACCGCGTTCTGTCTACGTAAGCACGGAGTGCGCGTACTGGACAGAGCAGTGCCAAGGCTGGGTCTGCCTCCTCCAGGGGCAGCGCTTGCAGGTTCACCACCTGGTCCCGGAAGGGAGTGGTAGGAACCTTGGGCACATATCCGGGCCGGGGTCTCAGGATCACGTGAGAGTAGGCCGGCCCGAATTCCAGGCACGCTTCGTCAACGGAGAATGCGTGCAGGTCCCCTACCCTCTTGATGGAGGCCAGTGCAACCAGGAGCGCTGTCTTAAGCGACAGGAACTTAATCTCGACTGATTGCAGAGGCTCAAATGGAGGCCTCTGCAGGGCGCTTAAAACCACTGAGAGGTCCCAAGAGGGTACGAGAGGAGGGCGAGGAGGATTCAGTCTCCTCGCTCCTCTCAGGAACCTGATGATCAGGTCGTGCTTCCCCAGAGACTTACCTTCAACTGCTTCGTGATATGCGGCAATGGCAGCCACATACACCTTCAGGGTGGAGGGAGACAGCCTTCGCTCCAACCCTTCTTGCAGGAAGGAAAGCACGACACTGATCGAGCATCTCCAGGGGTCTTCTCGGCGAGAAGAACACCAGTTGACGAAGACGTTCCACTTCAACGCATAGGCGTGTCTCGTGGACGACGCTCTAGCGGAGGTGATAGTAGCCGCCACCGCAGGTGGCAGGGTACTTAAACCTGCCTCGACCCGTCCAGGAGCCACACATGTAGTCTCCAAAGATCGGGGCGAGGGTGCCATAGGGTGCCCCGTCCCTGAGAAAGGAGGTCCTTCCTCAGAGGAATTGGCCAAGGAGGTGCTGTCGCGAGGAGTGTCAGTTCGGAGAACCAGGTCTTGGTGGGCCAGTATGGGGCGACCAAAATGACCTGCTCCTCGTCCTCCTTGATCTTGCACAGAGTACGTGCGAGAAGGCTCACTGGGGGAAACGCATATTTGCGTCAGGCCCGCGGCCAGCTGTGCGCCAGTGCGTCTGTGCCGAGCGTGCCCTCGGTCAGAGAGTAATACAGGGCGCAGTGGGATGAGTCGTGGGAGGCAAACAGATCTATCTGAGCGTCCCCGAACTGGTCCCAAATCAGCTGGACCGACTGGGGATGGAGTCGCCATTCGCCAGAGACTGGACGGAGCCGTGACAGCTCCGTCGGCTGCACAGTTCCGAACTCCTGTGTGCTCAGTGATGGTGCCAGTTCTTTCTTTAACCACATTAGGGTACCGCCCACCCGTGGGTGAGCGGCGGAACAAAGAGATTCTACCCCGGCCCTCCACCGGGGGAAGGGAGAGGGCCTGCTACCACCTCCTGAAAAGAAAGAAGTGATGCCATCACTGAGCAGCCCGTCTCAGGACCGCCGCTTAGCCTGGCGTTTCAGCGGGCGCGGGGGCTGAGGGGGCTGTGGCGCCTTCCTGCGGTTTCCTTCACGACGCGGTCCGGGTGAAGGCTGCTGCTGGGGCCGTGCGGGAGGGGGGAACCGTAGGAGGGCGCCCTCGGCGGCGAGCAGGCTGAGGCGTCTGTGCCGACGGCTGGGTGGAGGCAGCAGCTGGCCGTCGGGGCAGAATATGTTTAATCGCCTCAGACTGCTTCTGGGCGGTTGGAGAACTGCTGGGCAAAGTCCTCAACCGCACCGCCGGAAAGGCCAGCCTGGGATATGGGGGCGTCGAGCAGACGTGTCCGCTCAGCGTCCGCATATCGGCCAGGTTAAGCCAGAGGTGACGTTCCTGGACCACGTTCAGTGGCCATCACCTGACCCAGGGAGCGTGCGGCCACTTTCGTCGCCCGGAGAGCGAGGTCAGTGGCGGCACGCAGTTCGTCAAACGTCCCCGGATCAGTCCCGCCCTCTTGCATATCTCTGAGCAGCTGGGCCTGGTAGACCTGTAAGGTGCTCATCGCATGCATGGCAGCAGCCGCCTGTCCTGCAGCTCTATAAGATCTCGCCACCATAGATGACGAGAACCTACAGGCCTTGGAGGGGTGCTTTGGATCACCACGAGAGGACGCGCTCTGCGGACACAGTTGCATCGCAACAGGAGCGCGCTCCACCGCGGGGACCCAGTGTACCTTCCATGACTTTGTCAACTCCTCATGTAGTTCCGGGAAGAAAAGGATTTGGGGTCCGCTGAGGCTTAGCAGCGCCAGCCGCACCCGAAACCAATCGTCCAACCGCGAGCGAGCGGGGCAGGGTGGAGGATTCCACTCTAGCCCGATGCTCGCGGCTGCCCGGGACAACATAGCAGTCATTTCGGGATCCGACACGGGCAACGCTGGCACCCCCGAGGGAGGCAACGCAGCCGCATCATCACTTCCCAATAACTCCTGCTCGCCTTGTGATGCCGCGATCGACATCGTGTCCTCCTCTGGAGCGCCGAATGAAACACTCGGGACCTCCGTAGAAAGCCCTGCATGAATCACCGCGGCACTCGCGGGTTGCAACACTGGAGAGGGGGGCGTGGTCCGAGGACGTGTCGTCGGATTTCCCCACACCGTAACCCTCAGATCACCCGGTCCCCCAGCCGCGCTACTAGCCCTGTTAGAGGAAGCAGAGCGGGTGGTGGATACGGGGACTCTCACTTTCAGATCATTGAGTCTGGATCTCAGTGTAGCGATGGTCATGTTCCCGCAAAAGGAACATGAGTCATCCACGAGTGCTGCTTTTGCATGTTCAAAGCCCAGACATACAAAACAACACTCGTGCCCATCAGAAGATGACAGATATCGACCGCAACCAGAAAAACACGGGCGAGACATCTTTAAAAAGACGCGCACCGTGCAGCTCTTTTAGGAGAGGAAGCTCTACAGCGCTGAGGCGACCAGGGAGAAAACACAGAGTCCGGCAGACCGCAACACAGACCGCAGGCAAAGTGAAGACTCGCTGGGTAATGCTGTCACACCAACACTGGAGAGCCGCTCGTCTCAAAGAGGTGAGTCACTATAAACTCAGATCTGTGGCTTGTGGAGTGAAGAGATGCTCTTGGCTCCGAAGCGAAAACATACTGCGGTTGTGTCCGCTTCCTCCTTTTATACACGGGGTGAGGCGGAGATACGCTATGCAAATTCCGCAGACCCATGGCATTTCTTTGCCATTGGCTCGTTTTTTAATACTCGAAGAGGATTGGCTTTCTAGGCGAAACCCCCATCTCCGTCATTCCGACGTAACTTGGAGTGACTACGAAGGGGAACTCTATTTTCCGCACAAAAAAAACATAAGGGGTACCACTGTCGGTTTTTTTTTCGGGTCAAAATTTTGAGTTGCTCTGATCTTCTTGAAACTCTGGATTCTGATAGAGGGCCATGGGACTTAGACCTGAGTGCAAAAATGGAGGCTCTACACCCTTCCAGAGCTGAGATATTGAGATCTCACATAGCATTTATGCCATTGTAAATATCTCAATATCTCAGCTCTGTATGCCATTATAATTATCCCAATATCTCAGCTCTGGAAGGGTCTAGAGCCTCCATTTTTGCACTCAGGTCTAAGTCTCAATGGCCCTCTATCAGAATCCAGAGTTTCAAGAAGATTGGAGAAATTTATTTTTTCGCACAAAAAAAAAATAACATAAGGGCTACCACTGTCGTTTTTTTTTTTTTAGGGTCAAAATTTTGCGTTGCTCTGATCTTCTTGAAACTCTGGATTCTGATAGATGGCCATGGGACTTAGACCTGAGTGCAAAAATGGAGGCTCTAGACCCTTCCAGAGCTGAGATATTGAGATATCACGTAGCATTTATGCCATTATAGATTATACCAATATCTCAGCTCTGTATGCCATTATAATTATCCCAATATCTCAGCTCTGGAAGGGTCTAGAGCCTCCATTTTTGCACTCAGGTCTAGGTTGCAATGCCCTCTATCAGAATCCAGAGTTTCAAGAAGATTGGAGAAATTTATTTTTTCGCACAAAAAAAAAATAACATAAGGGCTACCACTGTCGTTTTTTTTTTTTCGGGTCAAAATTTTGAGTTGCTCTGATCTTCTTGAAACTCTGGATTCTGATAGATGGCCATGGGACTTAGACCTGAGTGCAAAAATGGAGGCTCTAGACCCTTCCAGAGCTGAGATATTGAGATATCACGTAGCATTTATGCCATTATAATTATACCAATATCTCAGCTCTGTATGCCATTATAATTATCCCAATATCTCAGCTCTGGAAGGGTCTAGAGCCTCCATTTTCGCACTCAGGTCTAAGTCCCATGGCCCTCTATCAGAATCCAGAGTTTCAAGAAGATTGGAGAAACTTATTTTTTCGCACAAAAAAAAACATAAGGGGTACCACTGTCGATTTTTTTTTGGGTCAAAATTTTAAGTTGCTCTGATCTTCTTGAAACTCTGGATAGAGGGCCATGGGACTTAGACCTGAGTGCAAAAATGGAGGGTCTAGACTCTTCCAGAGCTGAGATATTGAGATCTCACGTAGCATTTATGCCATTATAATTATCCCAATATCTCAGCTCTGTATGCCATTATAATTATCCCAATATCTCAGCTCTGGAAGTGTCTAGAGCCTCCATTTTTGCACTCAGGTCTAAGTCGCAATGCCCTCTATCAGAATCCAGAGTTTCAAGAAGATTGGAGAAACAATTTTTTTCACACACAAACAAATTTTTTCCAGAGCTGAGATATTGAGATCTCACATAGCATTTAAGCCATTATAATTATCCCAATATCTCAGCTCTGTATGCCATTTTAATTATCCCAATATCTCAGCTCTGGAAGGGTCTAGCGCCTCCATTTTTGCACTCAGGTCTAAGTCGCAAAGCCCTCTATCAGAATCCAGAGTTTCAAGAAGATTGGAGAAATTTATTTTTTCGCACAAAAAAAAAAACATAAGGGGTACCACTGGCGTGTTTTTTTTTTGAGGTCAAAATTTTGAGTTGCTCATATCTTCTTGAAACTCTGGTTTCTGATAGAGGGCCATGGGACTTAGACCTGAGTGCAAAAATGGAGGCTCTAGACCCTTCCAGAGCTGAGATATTGAGATCTCATGTTTTTATGCCATTATAATTATCCCAATATCTCAGCTCTGTATGCCATTATAATTATCCCAATATCTCAGCTCTGTATGCCATTATAATTATCCCAATATCTCAGCTCTGGAAGGGTCTAGAGCCTCCATTTTTGCACTCAGATCTGAGTCCCATGGCCCTCTATCAGAATCCAGAGTTTCAAGAAGATTGGAGAAAATTATTTTTTCACACAAAAAAAAAATTACATAAGGGGTACCACTGTCGTTTTTTTTTCGGGTCAAAATTTTGTGTTGCTCTGATCTTCTTGAAACTCTGGATTCTGATAGAGGGCCATGGGACTTAGACCTGAGTGCAAAAATGGAGGCTCTAGACCCTTCCAGAGCTGAGATATTGAGATCTCACATAGCATTTAAGCCATTATAATTATCCCAATATCTCAGCTCTGTATGCCATTTTAATTATCCCAATACCTCAGCTCTGGAAGGGTCTAGAGCCTCCATTTTTGCACTCATGTCTAAGTCGCAATGACCTCTATCAGAATCCAGAGTTTCAAGAAGATTGGAGAAACAATTTTTTTCACACACAAACAGATTTTTTCCAGAGCTGAGATATTGAAGATCTCACGTAGCATTTAAGCCATTATAATTATCCCAATATCTCAGCTCTGTATGCCATTATAATTATCCCAATATCTCAGCTCTGGAAGGGTCTAGAGCCTCCATTTTTGACCTCAGGTCTCAGTCGTAATGCCGTACTATCGAATCCAGAGTTTCAAGAAGATTGGAGAAATTTATTTTTCGCACAAAAAAACATAAGGGGGTACCATACCACTGTCGTTTTTTGTTCGGGTCAAAATTTTGAGTTGCTCTGATCTTCTTGAAACTCTGGATTCTGATAGAGGGCCATGGGACTTAGACCTGAGTGCAAAAATGGAGACTCTAGACCCTTCCAGAGCTGAGATATTGAGATCTCACGTAGCATTTATGCCATTATAATTATCCCAATATCTCAGCTCTGTATGCCATTATAATTATCCCAATTTCTCAGCTCTGGAGGCACAGATGTGCACAGGAATTTTGAGGGGCAGTTGCTCTGACCTGAAAAGAGGGCACCTTAAACATTATATTCAGTTTATGTCCAAACGCAATGCCTCATCTTATGGTCTTATTATTATTTATAAAGATTGCAAAAAATCTGAGAGTTCCTCATATTATTGTTTATTGGTTTTTTTTAGTAATATTTATTTAATTATTTGAAAAGAAATAATCTGGATTGAATGGAAAAACTCGCTTCTAATAAAAAAATAAATAAATAAAAAAACGCTTAGATTTCAGGAAAAAAATACAATTCTTTTTTTTAAACTTTTGGCTTCCCGTACATTCAGTTGTGCTTCTTGCTCGTATTCAGTTCTGATGGTAGGCTATGGGCAACTATACGCATGATTTGTAGTATGATTGCGTAAAGGGAACAGGAATTCCGGTAGGGAACAGAATCGGATGCTAAACCCAGTGTCGATCCTGACCTCCCCCTGGGGCCCTCTATCTGATCTGTGATGCTGTGAGCTATGTAAACCATTTGTCATTGCCACACAGTCACACCTGACACTTCAGTGCTCCCAATACAATCCTTCCTCCTTTAAACACAACAGTCAATGAATTAGTACAACAATATAGTAAAGAATGAGGTTCAAACAAACGATTGAATATAGTATTTTTTTATAGAATGTGAAGATAACAAGTGAATTTTAACGTAAACATAAATAAAAAATAATACAGTATAACCCTGAGCTTTGGCTTTTGGGATTAACTTCTCTCTACAGCATGGGTATTTTCAGTATCAGTATGACTTTTATTTTTATGTTTTATGCATGTTGAAGCAATTCTTGATTTATGGTTATTATTTACTGAGGGATGTGCATCCATATTGACCAGTATGTCCAGCTAAACAACATTTTAAATTCAATATAGCCTATAAATCAATAATCAATCAATGTCAAATTGTCAATACATTGCATTCTGTCTTGCATAATTAGTCCAGTTGTTTATAGTTTTTAGCTACACTGAGACTAGATAATCAGTGTCTTTATAATGTGTACTTTGATTGGGAACTGCCATCATTCACGTGCATGTATTGTACAGTATGTCTGGTCTCCACATATTTCTGCTTGAAAAATGCGAGTTTCATTTCGCGCACGCGCATATGAACACAGGCACGATGACACACGCGACGCGGTAATGTTTTCCGAGCTGCAGTAAACAAACACCGTTGTCGTTTATCAAAAACAAACGTAATAAATGTGTATTTTACTTTCACTTCAGGCACAAAGTGATGCAAGAGATGCACTGCCTGCTATAGGTTACCAAGACCAAAAAACATCAAACTTTGCTGATATCAAACTTAGAGAGGAGAGAACACACGTTTACCTGATTGTTGTTCCCGCAATTCACTCTCATGTTTTTTTTTTCTTCTTCCTCTTTTCGTGACCAGAAGGATAGTTTCGCTTCATTTTGTCATGTAGGCTATGTTGTACAGCACACATTAATTGGCGCGCTGACACGAGATGGAGGGGCGCCTTAAGTAATTTGCGCACCGGTCGCGTGAATTGCTCGCGTTCAGCGCTGTAGCCATGTAAACAGTTTGCCCTTCCCTTACTGACTTTCACTTTCGGTGCCCGAATGTAATTGAATGAGGAAAAAATAGATTTTCTTTTAATCTAGGCCTAATAGAAATTCTGAATCCATTGTATGATTTTTTTTTTTTCTCAGAAGGGCAATCTGAGTCGAGAAGGGCATATGGGCAGTTGCCCGGGCAACCTGAGCAACCCCCCTGTGCACGTCCCTGTCTGGAGGGGTCTAGAGCCTCCATTTTTGCACTCAGGTTAAAGTCGCAATGCCCTCTATCAGAATCCAGAGTTTCAAGAAGATTGGAGAACTTTATTTTTTCACACAAAAAAACAAAAAACAAAAAAAAAACATAAGGGGTAACACTGTCGTTTTTTTTCCCCGGGTCAAAATTTTGAGTTGCTCTGATCTTCTTGAAACTCTGGATTCTGATAGAGGGCCATGGGACTTAGACCTGAGTGGAAAAATGGAGGCTCTAGACCCTTCCAGAGCTGAGATATTGAGATCTCACGTAGCATTTATGCCATTATAATTATCCCAATATCTCAGCTCTGTATGCCATTATAATTATCCCAATATCTCAGCTCTGGAAGGGTCTAGAGCCTCCATTTTTGCAGTCAGGTCTAAGTCCCATGGCCCTCTATCAGAATCCTGAGTTTCAAGAAGATTGGATAATTATCTGAGATATTGGGATAATTACTAATGGCATAAATGCTACAGTGAGATCTCAATATCTCAGCTCTGGAAGGGTCTAGAGCCTCCATTTTTGCACTCAGGTCTAAGTCCCATGGCCCTCTATCAGAATCCAGAGTTTCAAGAAGATCAGAGCAACTCGAAATTGTGAACTGAAAAAAAAATGACAGTGGTACCCCTTATGTTTTTTTTTTTTTTTTTTTTGTTTTTTTGTGCGAAAAAATAAGTTTCTCCAATCTTCTTGAAACTCTGGATTCTGATAGATGGTCATGGTACTTAGACCTGACTGCAAAAATTGAGGCTCTAGACCCTTCCAGAGCTGAGATATTGGGATAATTATAATGGAATTTTTTTTGCACACACAAAAAAATGTGCAAGGGGTACCACTGTCGTTTTTTTTTTTTTTTTTTTTTTTTTTGGGTCAAAATTTTTGAGTTGCTCTGATCTTCTTGAAACTCTGGATTCTGATAGAGGGCCATGGGACTTAGACCTGAGTGCAAAAATGGAGGCTCTAGACCCTTCCAGAGCTGAGATATGGAGATATCATGTAGCATGTATGCCATTATACTCAGCTCTGTATGCCATTATAATAATCCCAATATCTCAGCTCTGGAAGGGTCTAGAGCCTCCATTTGTGCACTCAGGTCTAAGTCCCATGGCCCTCTGAATCCAGAGTTTCAAGAAGATTGGAGAAATTTATTTTTTTCGCACAAAAAAAAACAAACAAACAAAAAAATCATAAGGGGTACCACTGTCGTTTTTTTTTTTTTTTTTTTTTTGGGTCAAAATTTTGAGTTGCTCTGATCTTCTTGAAACTATGGATTCTGATAGAGGGCCATGGGACTTAGACCTGAGTGCAAAATGGAGACTCTAGACCCTTCCAGAGCTCAGATATTGAGATCTCACGTAGCATTCATGCCATTATAATTATCCCAATATCTTAGCTCTGGAAGGGTCTAGAGCCTCCATTTTTGCACTCAGGTCTAATACAAATACATTTGAATTGAATTGAAAAGCCAAGTTGATGTTGATTCTTGTTTTATTACGAGCTCTGTCGCGTTCTATTTTTCCCAGTAGACTCTCCTGTTTGGCGTTTGTTTTTAAAATATGCGATTCACCAGATGTTCAAGATTTAGCTGCTCCATGTAGGGTGACTAGAAGTCCTGAAAAATTCGGGACAGTCCTGAAATCTAAGCTGGATGACCGGATTGCTGACGGGGAGTGTAGCTTTCATGCGGCACACACGCAAGGTCTCTCGCGCTCTCCCTCAGTGCTGTGCTCTCTCACCTTCACTTTCCCCTCACAATCATGACGTAGATCCACAGCTAGATCAATGAGTATAGAAGCAATGTGATGACAATGACCTCCGATTGAAGTTCTGAAATTATCGTACAATATGGGATTTTTTTCATTATTGATCATACATCGTACAGAGGTCAAAACTATTGTACAAATACAATAATAATTCTACGTCTGGCAACACTGGTGAATGTGCAGGCAGCCAGTCTAAACTTGTTTTTTTTTTTTTTACGCGCGTCAATTTCGCTCTTGATGCGCGAATGGATTCAAAGTGTTCACAAGTAGAACTAGACGCGGTAGGCGTGAATTTGACGCGCTTTTCGTGTCTGGTGTAAACGCACCATTAAAGGAGTAATTGATTGGCCGTGTCACTGTGTACAAAAAAATTCAAAACATACTTCAGCCGGACCTTAATGTCTGATGTCAGTTTACACTTGAAGCAAATCATCTACACAATGATTTCGTTTTTATGATTGTATTTAATGACGACAATTTAGTTATAATGGGCTCTATGGACGACGGTATTTCCGGTGAAGGTCTAACTTCCGCCGATCGTGGAGTCCAATGCAATACGAGAATTTATATTGATTTTATACTCCATGTTTTTACTAAAGAAACGTTAGTCACAAAAACAGACTAAACAGACACCCTCATTGCATTTATGCTTTTTTTTTTATTATGTTAAATAAACATAACTATATATAAAATTACATCTAAACGTACTGAAAGTTTCGTTTCAAAGACGGGAGGACAGTACATTTTGAAGACTCTGCCATAATCCTGTTTTCCTCGGTTTTCCTCCGCTTTATTCTCCCAAACCTGAAACTGACGAGCATCCTTGCGTCAAATGCGGAACTTATGCGTGCATATAGCCCATGATAATTTTGGTATAGGCTTATTAGTCTTATAGGCTATAGCCTGAAAGGTCTGATTTAGCCTTTGCACTTTTACAACAGTAACAATTTTTTTTTCACACAATGACATTTAAGTTCGTGATTTTAATGTTTTTTATTTTTTTTGGCAGACTAATGATGACAGACTGTTAAAGTCTGTCATTAGTCATAAGCCCCCCCCAATCCCCACACCCACACCATACACACATCAAAATAGCTGAAGCAACTTTTCTCAATCTCATGATGATACACGCACAGGCGAGTGACGTATGTATGTAATTTCCCATGAAAACCATCCTGTCATGTCTAAATTTTAAACACTTGTAATAAGCATAGTGAATCAGTGTTCTTGACAAAAACACGTTTTGAAAGGATTTATGATATATTGGCTCATTTAAATTTGGTTAATTTTTAACAAAAAAACGACATCATTTAATGACACTAAAAAAAAAAACAACTGATCGGAATATGAATTAGTGTAATTATCTATAATTGTCTCTGTGTAAGTGAGGTCTGTGTAATTTTTAAATGACCCTGAATGAAGAGGCATGGTGCTCTGACGTGCTAGAGCACTTAGCTTTTCTGTGTTAATGCATGGGTTATATCATTATGTGAATGTTTTGGCCTCATAATTGATGTGATTACCTAGATCCCAGATTTCAAGAAAGAAACCAAGTCTATTATTTTATTTTTCATGCACAATAACAGCAAGCAAAAAGATTGCTGCAGTGTTGCCAGCATCTAAAAAACAAAAATGCATATTAATACTCATTAATCTATCAGCATTTCATATATAGTTGACAGATTGACAGTGTCTTTATTGGAAACAATCATTTTTCAGAGACAAACCACCAGTTTTGGTTCCACTGATGGATCCACTGAGTAAGTTGAGTTTGTTTTAAAGCTAGACTTTTGATAAAAAATAAAATGTTAGGTTATTATGTCAAAAGTTATGTAGGCTATTATGTAATCTTCAAAACCATGTATTTACCCCAAAACCCTTTGATAAACATAGAACAATGATTTATAATGTAGAGGAATTTAACAGGAAATGCCAAGTTTCATGGAAATTTGGAAATATTTTATATTTTGGCAAAAATAGGTTTAGGGGAGAGTTATTTATCATTTCATGATCTTAGGATGTCTTGTATTTTTAAATCCTTTTAATAGGTAAATGGCTTTCAGAATGATATACTTTGCTCTGCAATGTTACAGCTTGACGTTTAACTCGTTCAAGGTGTGACCAAGAGTAGAGAGTGAAATAAGCACTTTAAAATAATTTATTTCAAAAGACATCTACACTGATTAACAGATTAACATGATAACTATATAAAATATTTACATGAAGCACCACTTGCCAAATCGGCACAATTGCCTGTCTAAGAAGCACACTAAAGAGTAACGCAAAACAGAAAAGTTTGACAACATAACAGCCTTCAGATGTGTTGATTTGGAAAGCAGAAGCTTTATATGCTGGACTGAGGAATCCACATGTGCAGCTCACTGGTACATTATTGGTGCTTATGTGCAGATTGAGGCAGATTAAAGTTGGTCAGTGCCCACTCACATTACGACAGGGAGCAGCTGGACTGTTTTGAAACGCCTCCCTTTGGATTGAGAAGACAATGAAACAACAATTAGAGATCAAGTATTCCTTCACTGTAGTAGTAGTTTAAATATAAAATATATTTATTTATAAATTAATTTCACTGTATATAGTCTAGGGGTGGAACGGTTCACAGAGGTCACGGTTCGGTTCATACCTCGGTTCAGACCTCAGCGGTTTGGTGCGATTTCGGTACAATGGAGGGAAAAGCAAAACAAAAATACAGAAGGCATTGTATTTTTTAAAGTTTTATAAAAGCATAGAACCAGTTTATTTGTAGTGCACTGACAATAGTTTTATATAATTAGTTTATTAATTAAATTAATAAAAAGACAAAAAGACCTTGCGAAATGTTGGGTAATTGTCCCTAATTTATTTTAAATTATTTTGCTATATTTCAGATAAATATATATTTGTTTTCCTTAATTTTAATTAACATTATTAATTAACAATGTGACATTATTCTCATCTGAATAAATAATTGATTTCTGTATAACATAATACTACCTTTAAAAACACATTTGATTTTCTTTTTAAATCTATGTAGAATGTGTAAGATTAGTGCTCAGAGGAATATGACGAATGTCCAAAAGATGGGACCCACAGACTGTTTTGAAATGGAGTTGGATAAATAGCCTATGTTTTGCTTTTAAAACAGTGTGTGTGTGATTTGGTTGGATGACAGTTGTAGGTTACAGTTTGTCAAGAGTTTACAGTTTGACAAAAGCACAATGTTGTGTTTTATTGCGAGTGTAGCCTACACAAATATGAGAACAGTTTTTATGTTTCCACTGTTCTATCGCGTGTCTGTGTCTGTGTCTGTGTCTGAGTCTGTGTCTGTGTCTGTGTCTGTGTCTGTGTCTGTGTCTCACACACACACACACACACACTGCAATCTTGACATCGCAGCCTGTTCATTATGCGGTCACACCAAACGCGAATAGAGCGCCAAATTCACGTCTATCGCGTCTGGTTTCGACGCTAATCCAAAGCGAAGATGCGCGTATAAAGCCACGTTTGAAGTGAACGCGCGTTCAGAGCTTTGACGGTTCAGAGCTAGCCGATGGTACAGATTAGGCTATGTGTCCCTAAAGAACCTGCGTATCTAACAGTTGTTCCGCATTACATTAATTAATATGCACGCGAGTTTTATTTATTTATATACCGTGTATTCTCCGTTTAAATTCGTGCACCGAACCGTGATGACCGTACCGTTTCGGTTCGATACGAATACATGTACCGTTCCACCCCTAATATAGTCTAAAGTTTGAAAGAAATGTATGTACATTTTTAGAATAACTAATTTCTACATTAAACATAACAATACGCTGTCACATTCGCGACTCTCCTATGATTGAAAGCGACACTTCCAGTTTTCTTCCCATCGGAGCGACTTTAAAATGGCGGCTTTAAAAAAGTCAGAGCTTTCAATTTGTGTCTAATCTAGAATGAAATTTAAACAATAGGCTAAATGTTGTTTTGTGGCTCTGTAATGTGTTGTGACAGATCGCTGTACATCCTCTTTAGCACTAGGTACAGCAAAAAATAAACAAATGAACACCAGAAGGTACGTTGTAAGAAACAATAACATATTGAAGTGTATAATGTCTCATCTAACCACTCAATCAGTGTTTTAACCATAGAAAGAAGTCAATAAAACCATTACGTGGTAAACAATGTCACGTAATGATACATTTACCTCAAAAAAAAACAACAACCTCTAGACAGGAGCATTTTACTAAATATATACGCTTTAACATATTTACATTTATTCATTTAGCTGATGCTTTTATCCAAATCGACTTACAATTGCTATATATGTCAGAGGTCACACGTCTCTGGATCAACTATGGGTTAAGTGTCTTGCTCAGGGACACATTGGTGTCTCACAGTGGATTCGAACCCGGGTCTATTTTTACTTAACCTTTAGTCTTCATTATTTATTAATTCTGTCATGGAAACAAGTTTAAACTAGAACTACTACATAATTAGGTTTATATAAAAATTGCCTTATGTGCAATTTAAATGTTGATATGCAAATCAATATATATTTTAGTGTTGATTATTAAATAAGTTTGATTAACTGACTATATTAAAACACTAAAGACTATTTTTGGCTAAATTAACACTTTTACTTCAGTTTGGGTGTTTATTTTGTAGGACATTTATTTAGGTGCATCACTATTAACAAGATGATAGTTATACAATTAGCATGCAAATGTTTATTCAATTTCATACAACAAAGCGCAATTCATAGAATCATCTTTTCTCTTATTTGAAATTATAACGCATGTAAACCTAGGCCAGTTCAATTGCACCAAAAAATGGATAGACAAAACATTGTTTTTAAATAGTACAATGCTATTGCATTCCCAGATGCAGCCTAGATGTTACCTCTCACCCACTTTCAATGGGTCAGAAATTGATCTTTCATAATATTTAACTACACGCTTATAAAATACTAACCATTTCGGTATTCTTCAGTATGCCCAGCACCCAAAAAATTAGACATAAACAGAGATGCCACTTGGGCCATGTACCTAGATGAGGTCCTGTTAGCATAGGATGCTATGCTACTGACTGTAAGGATTTCTGGCTACCTGTCTCTGCTGCTGTCGCCGGTACTCTTCCTCACTAGCAGCGAGAGCCTGAGCCATGGCCAGATCCTCCTGCTCCTGAGGACTAAAATGAACAGTCAGCCATGAGCATTGACTTAAATTTAAAATAAATAAATAACAACAACAGGAATTTTTTTTTTGCTTAAAGTGCTGGCAAAATGGGCTTTTAATAAAAATTGGCAGCCTACAGTAGAAAGGCAAAAAAAAGAAATTGGTTCTACCCAACTAGAGAAAGGAGGCTGTTGTCTTCCTTCTTGCCAAATAGGTGGAAGAGCTTCAACACCCATCGTGCACTTATGCATTTTATGCCTCGTTTCCACTGAGGGGTACGTTACGGTACGGTACGGGTCGGGTACAACATGATCAGGCTTGCGTTTCCACCGCCAACAGTACCCTTACTTGATAGGCGTGGTGTTTGCTGGAAAGAAGCGATCAACGTCATTTTCGCGCGAAGTATTAGTAAACAACAATGGATGACAGACAGCACAGCAGATCTTGCTCTTGCTTCTCAGCATGTTTGTCACTAGAAACAAGCGCTGGCATTAGGCGTTTCTCAATACCAAGTAGCCATCGCAAAGTCCAACTCAGGAGAATGATCCCTGCTAATGGAATGGTTCTTGAACGCGCCACTCAGCTCGCTCTGGCTCTGCGACTCCGGTTATCTCTGTATGTACATTTTAGGCAATAATAAAACGAAATATGTTATAAAACACCACTCTGCTTCTTTTCGATTTCATTTCAATACATTTTAAACATTATAAAGCACACAAATGTGGTTCAGGCAACGCATAGCCTATTGATTATATTCACTGCATGTATGTAACGTTATATTTATAACAAAACTAAATATAAAACACAACCCTGCCTCTTTTCGTTTAAATGTAAAAATATTAAACATATTCCAGGCAATATGTCATGTATTGCATATCGTATTGGTACAAATGTTGCAATAAACAACAGTATCTTGTAATACAATTTAAAAAAATGACAAAATTATCTCTTTTTGTTGCATTTCAGTTTTATCAATAATAGCCATTATAAAAGTATAAGTAAAAGGTACAAACAGATATACAGTAAAGCTTAAATAACATAAAGAAACAATTCAGTCAGTCAAATATACAAATTCAGCGCTCAAAGATATGAAACTTCACGTAGCCTTCTCCCAAAGCTATTGGCCAGGGAACGAATTATAGATTCACGAGACCAAAGATCACCTGTTAGGTTTATACAAGACGAACTATATCTCATGTTTAACCACTACAGAGACGTCCGAGTCAGCGGCAAACATCAGAGCGACTAGCCGAGGAAAGGCTGTTCCAGGCGGGGGACACGAGCGCGAGCGTCCGGTGATCGCTTGAAATGGATCTCAGTCAAATTATCATAAATCTATAAATAAACCACAGATTTGAGCTTTAAAAAACTACTTTCTCGCCTGAAAAACTCTTAAAACTACATTTCGTGACACAATAACAGTAGAATTATATTTCAACTGTATGCTTCTAATGCCCTTAGCACGGGCGAGTGACGATACTCTGTCCACCAATCACCGTTCTGCAGTGAGTCTAGCTCCACCTTTTAGTACCCTTTCACTGTGCTAGGTACCCCAACGGAAGGGTACCCAAAATAGTGGTACGGTATGGTTCGGCTTTTTGGTACCATTCACAACTTTTGACAGTGGAAATGCAAATAAATGCGTACCGAACCGAACCGTACCGTACCGCTCAGTGGAAACGAGGCATAAGACCACTCCCCCAAGTATGCTGTGGATACGCTTTGCATAGTCAAATACTGCCTTGCTATAGTAGGAAATGCTTCTTAGCAAGCTTTAATTTAGTCAATGGCATTAACCTGTATTGTTCATGTGGGTGCTAGAATCCAAAGCGTGTTGTAGGCGGTGGCTAAAGGCTGCAAAGAATTGTAAATATGAAAAGAACACCTGCGACAGAAAACCAAAAAAAATAAAAAACAACTCTGGTTGTAGTCAGCCTTTCAAACTGGATGACAACAAATATAGTGTTTCTATGCCAAACAGAAACTGCAGTGCCGCCCAACCGCCGAATTGAAACGATGACGTGTACAGATAAAGGTCAATTCACACACCACACCAACACTGACACTGACAGACAACCACAGACTGTATGTTGGGTTTTGTTTTGTTGGATCAGTGTGTCGGAGCCTGTTTACGCCGATAGAACCTGCTGAATCTGAATAAACAGCTGAATCTGTCTGAGAAGTAGGGCTGTCAACTTTAGTCGTTTAGTCGATTAATCAGTCCATGCTGTCTTGGTCGACTGACATTCCTATTGGTCGACCAGTCGCATTTTTTTTTTTTTTACCATAATAAATACATATTCAATGATTTACTCCTTGATATTTATTCCTTTATAAGCAGTTATTTATTACTGTATTCTAAATATAATTAGCCTATGTTTTATCCCCAACTTTAAACGCTTTAATTTAGGCAATTTTTGTAACTTTGCCACATAATACACTCAGGAACCGCACCTGTGGCTGGCTGTGCTGCTGCTTCGCGCTCAGTAAGGGATATAGGTAGTTTTGCTGTATTTATTAAGGTAGAAAACTACTTGTTTTGGCTGTAGTCGAAATCTAAATCTTTTGTCTGGCTACATTTTAAAACTAAGACTACAAGACTGTGGAGGTAGGAGACCGCGGCCGCGTTGCTCCATTATCGAGCACGCACATCGCGTGCCAACATTTGAAATCGAACTTGAGCGCGCAAAAGACGTGAGCAGCTCTTTTAACGGCTTTATCATGATTGTGATTTCTTAATATGTTTTCGTTTTTTATGTTTTTACGTTTTTTTCACACGCATTTGAAAATAGCCTAAATAATGTAACAAAACGAAAATAAACCTAAACTTGGTTTATTTGGACCTATTCTATAAGGCCTTGCAGCCTTGCTACAACACAGCCTATTTCTAGGGCTGTAATCAACCAAAGAAATCCTTAGTCGACCAAGGTCTTGTCCTGCGCGACGATTAGTCGACTAAAGAAAACAAAAAAAAAACGATGTTTTGATTGAACATTTTTTAAACAATTGTCATAGAGCATTTATAAAACAACAACGAAAAAACATCGAAAATAAATAAAACTATAATAATAATACAATTCTTTGAAAATTAAGTGATTTTTTTAACTGCAAGTGAGGAGCTCTGTCCTTGGTCTATAGTGACAGTCACAATCGCGCACCTGATCACACCACACGCTACAAAATAATATAACTGCTATCTGCCACATAATGAAAAATCCTAACAAAAGCTCTCGTTACAGGCTGTATTCTTCTTTACTTACAAAGCTATGGGTTAACTTTTGTCCAGCCGATCTGTTAGGCGTTTTAAAACAACAGACAAAATAGCCTAAAAAACAATCTGAAATCTAGGCTGTGTTGTAAGATAGCATATACGTTTAATTTCGTTTTGTTACATTATTTAGGCTACTTTCAAATGAGTCAAGTGTACAAATAAAAACCTATTAGGAAAACAATCTATTGAGTCAGTATGATAAAGCCGTTAAAAGAGCTGCTCACGTCTTTTGCGCGTTCAAGTTCGATTTCAAATAGGCACGCGATGTGCGCGCTCATAATGGAGCAACGCGGTCGCCACCGTCGCCTACCTCCACAAAAATGTAGCCAGACAAAAGATTTAGATTTCTTGGACATTCTGTCGACTAAAGTAGCGTGAACTGAATGAATACAGCAAAACCACCTACCAGTACATCCCTTACTGAGCGCGAGCAGCAGCGCAGCCAGTAGGTGCGGTTCCCGAGTGTGTTATGTGTGTGCGCTAAACTGTGGTGCAGTTACAAGAAATAGCCTAAATTAAAGCATTTAAAGATGGGGATAAAACATAGGCTAATTATATTTAGAATATAGTTATAAATAACGGCTTTATAAAGGAATAAATATCAAGGAGTAAATCATTGAAAATGTATTTCTATTGGCAAAAAAAAAAAAAAATGCGACTGGTCGACCAATAAGAATTTCAGTCGACCAAGACGGCATTCGACTGATTAGTCGACTAAACGACTAAAGTTGACAGCCCTAGTGATCAGGTGCGCGATTGTGATTGTCACCATAGACCTAGGACAGAGCTCCTCACTTTTTGCAGGAAAAAAAAAAATCACTTAAATTTTCAAAGGAATGTATTATTATTATAGTTTTATTAATTTTGTATGTTTTTTTGTTGTTGTTTTATAAATGCTCTATGACAAAAGTTTTATAAAGTTCAATCAAAACATCCCCGCTTTCGACTAAGGATTTCTTTGGTTGACTACAGCCCTACTGAGAAGTGACGTGCTGTAATCTGGGGACTGGTCTGTGTCTGTCAGTGTGAACTGGCCTTACGAAAGCTGTAGCTTTACTATCCCATTCTTAACCTAATGCTGTTTAAAGAGTTTTTGATTTTTGATAAACCTACCCTTATAATAACCGTTCTGTTTCATATCATTTTATTGTTTGTTTACAGGGACAATGCACAATTAAAAGTAATTGCACCAGAGTTAGTTTATAGCTAATTTACATCTGCTGTCCCTGGCCAGGTAAACAAATAAAATGACATACAATATTACATATATAAAACATCACAATACATATGTCCAGGGATGTAAGATTGACTAAATCAGTATATAAAACAGATCATTTATTTTTATGTTCTGATAGTAGCCAGTACTTTAAAAATTGAGAAGCTGTCAATGCTTCGGATGTTTACGGGCAAGGAATCCCCACTGTCTGAACGAAAAAGCTTTTAGACCAAAGGCTGTTTTTCTATACTGCGGTATCAAATCTCCCCTGGCAGATGCTCTAGTCCTACCGGCTTCTCTCTTAAGAGGAGGGGGAGCAAGATTATGAATCAGGCACACATGAGTATGAAATAAAAAATGATTAAAATTTAATTGAACCTTTTAAAAATACTTCAATGATGACAGTCCCTTGTGTTTTTTGTCTAGCCCTTTCATAATTTGTTTCTGGAGGGAGTACACAGGCTCAAGTGTAGTTGCACCTGCTTGTGACCAAGTTGCTATACAATACGACAAGTGAGGGAGAATCAGAGTCTGAACAAAAAGTAGTGCAGCTGATTGAGAAAGCCTTGAGAAATTATTGAAATTCAATTTTAACATTATTTATAACCCTTCTTACTTGCTTTTTAAAAAACAGGTGTTGGTCTCTTATTATTACAAAATATTGAACATGCATTGCAGATTTGATAGCTTCACCAATAAATATGATCTGACTTCTGTTTTCGTACAGAGAAATACAGTGTTAATAACACTCTGTCGAATCCAACTGTACGGGGGCAAGGATATAAAAACGTGAAAATATAATCTGTAGTTTTCACAAAAAGCCCTGACCCTGTCAAAAGTCTTTTTGCTGACAAATAAGCGTAAATATCTCAGTCCAGGTGACAAGGAGAACGAGTAAACATTGCTCATTTACATATACTGCCAACACTGTAACAATACAAAGCGAGTTGAAAATCAGTAGTTACACTTAAACATTTATTGAATAAATGTTCAAAAATTCATGCATCTAGCTACAATCTGGCAAATGTTCCAGAACCGTTAAAAAAAAACAAATGTGTATTTTTTATGGAATCATTTAATCTGAACTGTATTTTAAAAGTCTAGCCCCCGATTACACAGACATGTCTTAAGTCTAGTCCCAGACTAAAATGCATTATTTAGGTGTTTTAACTGAAAACTAATTTGCACTGACATATCTAAAAATACGTCGGTGACATTGTTTTGTCTCAAGATGCACACCAGTAATGTGTTTTTCTACAGCACGTTTATAAAAGCTACTTGAATGTCCTAATTGAACCAAGCCCTAATCCTAGCTTAATCTAAACCTTGTCTGTGAAACCAGGCCTAAGTGTTTATTGTTAAGCCAGAAGAGTTACCTTAGAGTAGGCTGGTTTGTTCGAGCAGATTCAGCCAGTGACATTTCTAATGCTCTCTGGAGGGCCTGCTCCTCCGTCTGTGAAAAACAACAACAAAGCATGGTTCAAAGACACTCAAACATAGACTTTTAAAAACACTGTAAACCTTTAAACCGTCTCAAAATGAGCAACGCACCAGCCCGCCTTGATATGACACTGATGTGGGAATTACATTCTGTGCTGTGGGAGACACCATGGGAGGAGATGCAGGAGATGTCCTTAATGTACTGAGGGGCAACAAACACTAATTAGTACCTGAGAAAACACTCATCATTTCAATTGCCGCTCAAAACTTTGTGGTCAGTAAGACTTTGTGAGAGAAATTATAAAGAGCAAGGACGCATTCAACTGATCAAAAGTGAATTTAAATTGTTACAAAAGATTTGCATTTTAATTAAATGTTGGTCTTTTAAACGTTACATTCATCAAAGATAATATTCATGTTTTCTATCAGGATTGTGAAAAATGTCACCATTGTAATTCATTCATGCTGCATCAAAAATTGCCATAGTGACTCACATTCGTTCAGGGAGAAACCTGAACAATGCAATACGTTGTTTTGCCTTTTCTAGTGTAAGCAATGAACAATAAAGAAATGGCTCGACTTCTTTCAGATTGTTGAACACATTTGTATTTGCACGTTTCTACCATGTGACAGCTTATGCAGCAGCGAGTGCCCATGTGACTAACTGAAGACTGGAGTAAAGATGCTGAAAATTCAGCTTTGCCATCACAGGAATACGTTTTTTCTTAAACTTTTTTACTGTATTTTTGACCACATGCATGGAGCCTAGTATAGGTAAGCAAAATACTTTTTCAAACACATCCAGGGTTCCCACTCTTTTCTTGAAATGATTTTCCAGGACTTTTCCAGGACTTTTTCAGCTGCTACAGTGCAAATCAAGTTATCACAAATAAGGCTGGGCGATATACCGATATGTGATATTGTACCTATACTGTTATATCTGTATTATAGTTGTGAAAAGATTGTTGTCTTTCACAATGCCACCTGCTTTCCTCTACTTGCAATGCTGCTATTTTACTTGCTGATATCAGTTTAAAAGTCCAAACTCTCACAGTCAAGCTATATTCGCTATCAGTCACTAACGTTAGAAAATTTTAACTATTATCGGACTTCTAAATTAATTGCATCTTCTCACACCAAGGTGCATTATGCATCTGGTAGCTATACATAATGGCATAAACTGATGAGTTATGTGTTTTTGACTCTAAATAATTTTGATTTATCAAATCTTTGAAACCATTTTTGTCAGTTATATTGCTAAAAAGGATAGACCTTTTGTAAAGTTAAATACCATTTTTTTTTACAATAGAACAAGCATGAAATATTGACTGGAACGTACAGAGTGCGAATTACCCCACCATGATTGGGGGGCACTGCTCCTTCACTTCTTATATGACCATGTGTAATTCTAAAATGATAAAAAAAATTCTTGCTACACTATGTAGCCTGTAGACAAAACTATTTGGATTATTATAATCTTATAATAATTTTTAATGTTAAAATATTTTTGTCAGGGACCCCTAAAATCTGGAGGGGCAAGTCCCTGGGCAAGTCCTACCAGCGTACTGAGATGTCAAATTGCGTACTACGTAAAATGCGTAAATATTGGCCGGTTTGTGTCACGTGGGGCGCTGTGCTGGCTACATGCAGAAATGAAAGCAGACAAGCGCTTCAGCCCAATATTACTCGTTGAAGGCAGCTGAAAACAGACATTCATGCATAAAATGTTTAACCCGTTTGTTTTATGTTTAACCCAAAAATTATTTTTCAGGACAATGCAAATGTTTCCAGGACATTTAAAATTTTTCCCCATTTTCCATGTGTTTTCAAGGACTGGAAAAGTGGTCTTTATTTTTCCAGGTTTTCCAGGAGGCATGGGAACCCTGACATCTACCAACCACAAACTTCTGAACATTAGTGTATATTCACTTGACATTTCTGAGGGGATCGCTTACACCAAAAATGCTTACCTGCTGCTCTGAGGTCTCGTGTTTCCAGGTACTCCATTAGACATGGTCCTAGAGCTCCCTCTAGTGGATGACGCCCCAGAGTTACCAGAAGAGGAGGCTTGAGCCCTCAATAAAGCAGCATGCCTAATAAAACAAACCCCACTATTACTAGTGTACTAGTCCTCCAGAAAGCATAACTTCTCATTATTAAAAGTAAACTATGCTTACCCTGTTTTAGAGACTGGCTTGCCGTCAGTCTTACAGTCATGGTCGAGTGGATGTCTATGTTTGAGACAGTAGTTCAAGTGGCACTGGTCACATGTCACCCGAATCATTTCCTTCTGCTTACAGCCACCCTTGGAGCATTTATTTGTAAATATCTGTTGGAGGGAAATCAGGTCAGTATAGATTTTGCTGAGACATATCTTTCTCTATTTTCCCTTTTGCTGTAATTTATAGTATCATTTCCAGCAGTACTCAGACAATAATTCTTTTGAAGCGATGGTGCTTTTTGTAACGTTATCCAGTGTTAAGTGATAAATCCTATTTGACATTTGTACTGGCCACAATATAGATCTTATCAAAGAACTTGAGGATTTCTATGGAATTAGTTCAGGGAACTGTTGCTGATTTTAATAAAAATGTAGATAATGAAAAAGATGAATTGAGATTGTCATTTACAGACATTCTCAGCTCTATTGGAGTTTGACAACACGAGTCAGGACCCACTTATTGTCATTATCATACTTTAGATGGAGTTGAAGTTCTGCAGCAGAGCAATGACATCTCAGATCATTATCTAGTTTCGTGTTTACTACATTTAGCCAAGGCTGTGGAACCAATTCCCTATTACAAATATGGGAGAACTATCACTTCTAACAATAACTAAAGATTGCTTTGGAAAAATCTTCCTGATCAGTTTCTATTCCTCTGCATTCCACATAGCTCAGAAGAACTGGATGTTACAACAAAAACGACTGACTCTCTTTTCCAGCACTTTAGACATGGTTGCTCCTTTGCACTTATAGAAGATAAAAGGAAAATTGTCAGACGCTGTGATATTACAAGCACACTCGGGCTCTCAGAGAGCAGCCAGAAAAATGGAGCGCAGCTGGAAGAAAAAAAAAAAACTAGAGGTTTTTCGCATTTTGCGGAAGGAAAGTGTTACTGCATACAGAAAGACGGCTTCAAAACGGCTAGATCTGCTTACTTTTCAACTGTCTTAGAAGAGAACAAAGACCACAAGAACCAGACTGGCTCCATAACGGCTTCGGCTCCATACCGGTGTGATGAATCCGATCTTCAAGCAAAAGGAACTGGATGAATATTTGAATGCTACCGATTCCGATCTGAATTCCGACTTGTGATGCAGCCTGAATCACAGCCAGTGGAGAACTGGTGCCCACATGGTTTCTCCAAAGGTTTTTTTCCATTCTGTCATCTGATGGAGTTTGGGTTCCTTGCCACTTTTGCCTCTAGCTCGCATAGTTGGGGACACTTAATATTCAACAATATTATTGGTCTGACTATACTGACGCTGTAGTATGAGAACTGACCTGGATGACGGATTTTTTTTTTTGTTTGTTTTTGTTGCAAAACTGCTTTATAGAATAAATGATCCTCTTTACAACGGTACTGAATCAACACTGAACTGATTTCAGCTGAAATGCAATATTTTTCCTATTATCACTGTGAAGCTGCTTTGAAACCATCTATATTGTATAAAGCACTATAAAAATAAAGGTGACTTGACTTGGACTTTTTGCTTTCGTGCTACCTTTCGTTTCCTCTGAGCAGGGTCAGATTTGCAGTCTCTGTCTATGTGTTCCCCAACTTTGATGTCTGGCATTTCCCCTCTTCTAATGGGAATGGGGGTGTTGCACAACGGACATACAGGAACCTGGACATCCTGCACGAGAAAACAAACACGTATCAGCCACAACTTCTATGTTTTAAGCACTAGTTAAATATACAATGGGGCAATTTTATTATTTATTAGACAATTATACACACCTTCTTATATGATGAAGTGCACTTGTGATTTGCATAAGTTATGTGGTCTTTGCAGAAAATTTCTTCACAGGCATCACATTTCATAGGAAGAAAATCTGTAGTGTACACAGGACATTATGAAAAGACCAAAACAGTGTTATACATCAACTAACGCTGAATCACTAAGAGCACAATGATGTTATAAACCTTCTTAGTGACCTATATGGGGTTTCCAGTCAGTGATGGCTGTGCAAGTGTGTATAAATAACTTATGGCAAATAATAGAACTAATTGCTGAAACTACACAACATAAATAAGGGTACAATTACCAGACAATGTTTTTGATAAACTTGACTGAATACTGCACAATTAAATGACCCAGCTGACTTACTGGTTTATCACATGACTAGATTTTGTGGTTATAAACAAGGTCAGAAAACAGGAAATGCCACACCTAATGTAATTTAACATATTTGCCATTCACCATGTAAAGTCCATATACAAACATTAATAATTCACATGCTGCAAAGGGCTTAACAATAATGATGGCCTAATGGTAGAAACGTAGAAATGTGACTTTTCATAGGCTTAGAAGCATTAGTTAAAAACAGGTTTGAAATTATTAACAATTTTTGGCCGGGAATGCCATCATGTGTATAGGAATTTTTATTTCACGCTCTCCAATTCTGATTGGTCAATCACAGTACTTCAGAAAATGGCCGATGCCCAAAGCAACACTGTATAACCGCTCATCCAGATAAACTCGACATTCATGTTCATTTATTTATTTGGTAAACAGTTTATAAGTAATAAGCAGGTTAATGATTATCATCAACCCGTCTGATTTACATTATTATTTACAAAGCTGTCATGGAGTTTAGCTGTACAAGTTTGAATTATTATTGCCAAAGAAAAAGCTAATAATTGTTTTTGTGAAATAAATGTAGTTTTGTAAAAGTAAAAATGTAAAGGTTTGGGGCCTGTTAAAAAGTCTCTTCTGCTCTGCCTCACCAAGACTGCATTTGCTTATTGAAAATACAGTGATATTGTGAAATATTATCACAACTGTACTACAAATATATTTTAACAATGTAATTTATTCTTGTGATGATGAAGACTTCAGTCACATGATCCTTCAGATATCATTTTAACGTTATGATTTTCTGCTGAAACATTTAGCATTCATTAGGGATGCTCCGATCGATCGGCATCGGCGCGATCATAACAATTTTTGACTCGATCGGTACTCACTAACTTGGCCGATCTTACAAACCGATCGCGATTTGATGACGTCAACGCGTGAGGACGTACGTGATATATTGGAGAATGTTTAATTAAACCTTATTTGTTACATCAGACTTCTCCATGTTGGAGTTTAAATGTTTCTATTTATTTTATTCTCTTTAACATTGAACAATGTTTAATTAAACCTAATGAGTTGTATCAAACCACTTCAATTTGTTCTTTTAGGAGTTTAAATGTTGTTTGATTTTTTTATTTTTTTATTTTGTCCTGCTCAGACTTGTATTGGACGATGTTTAAGTTACATCAGACTTCTCCATTTTAGGAGACTAAATGTTTATTTTGTCCTCCACAGTATTGGACAATGTTTAAATAAACCTTATGAGCTGCATTAAACTGTTCCATTTTGTTTATTTGTCTTATATTAAGTCAATTAAGCATCGGAATCAGTATTGATTCTCGGCCGATCACCATGACAAGAAATCGGTACTCGATCTCGGCTCCAAAAATCCTGATCGGAGCATCCCTAGCATTCATGTTATGAATTATATTTGAATGAATTGTGCTGCCTAATATTTGTGTAAACCTTTCTACATTTTGTTCAAGATTCTTTGATGAATAGAAAGATCAAAAGAACAGCATTTATTTTAAAGTGATATCTTTTGTAACATTGTAAATGTCTTTGTCAACTTAATTTGTACTTGTTGAAAAAAAAAAGCAACATCAATTTCTGCCAAATAAACAATCTGACCCCAAAAATTTGAAAGATACTGTGTATTGTTCAAAAATAATGTTTTGAGGCCAGTGAAAATGTTGACAGGCAAAGTAACAAGTCTGACCACTCCTCCAGGCCAAGAGACCCGGCCTTTACTATGGGTAACAGTGTTTATTCTGAGAGAAAACACATACCGAGACGTTTGCAGGTCTTCTCTGAGCAGTGCTCCCCGAGATCAGGAAACTCCATGGCACAGCGGTGAAAAGCCTTCAGCTGCTGGACTGGAAACAGGAAATAAAACCATCACCTCTGACCGACAGTGACCTGTTGTCATACCAATCAATCAAGCTGCCAATACAAACATCATGAGTCAATCTAAAAAGTAAAACATGCTTTAAATGCCGATGGCGGCCTGTCAAGAGTTGAGCTGATCCATCCTGTTTAGCATGATAAGCTAAAGCCATTACGTAACTGTTGTGTACGTTATCTGGAAGCGGCAATCAACTACAAATGCTGAATCATACAGGATCAGAAACATCTCAATTCTACAAACTAAGTTACAATACTAAAACTCTCAACTAACGTTACTTATTTATTATAAATAATTGACGTTATATGAAAGGGGAACAAACAGCAACTTAAATGTTGTTTAAAAATTAGGTACAATTAACTAGACAATAACACAATTTAGTTAAAGACCGAACCGGGAAAGGTGAAATGAAACGTCCGTTAATACATTTTAAGTAAAACTCGCGCGATGTAACGTTAAATAACAGCTAACGTTAACGTAACAGAAAGAAAAACAAAATCGGGTTGTCCTTTGTTTTACGTTAAAAACGTTATTTTTAACCAAGGTATTTCACGTGTATCTTACCGAAATTATACGCAAATCCAATTGTATGTGCCCCCAATCCTTTCTAAAGCCTTTCGCTTCGAACGAGCACAGCACAGCCAGTTTGCGTTTTTCTAGTCGTCTGCGGGGTTTTGAGATGTCATCGCTAGAGCCTGGAGGTGTGAATTTGGCAGAAACAGGAGATTGTATTTTCAAAATAAAAGTACGTTAGTGTAGCAGTTTATGGCTGGGTGTCCCAAACCAGCACGCAAGTTGTTTATCTCTGCTGTCTTGGATAGCACGTTATCGTTGTTGCTATCATACACAACGTATGATTATCATGATATCATGCAATGCAGTCATTAGTAAGGCCGGCTCCCACGTTTTTTGTTGTTAAAAGCGCGAGATGGGGTCAGAAACAATAATCGTAAGGTCTAGAAACGCGTTTTTTATTTTATTTTTTATAGTACTTTTTATTTGAGCTTTGCGTATTTTGAATAACGTGACGAGACGCAAGCACAACAGTTAAAGACGTATGTCTAGCACGTGTTTTAAAAAAGTATCCAGTGGAATGGAAAAAAACAAACATTACTTTTTCATTGTGCAATGCACGGGCATTTGTTAACAATGCAGTTGTGGGATTTGCACTTCCATATTAAGAGATATAAAAAAAGGTACGTTTATGAATATTGATTTCTGCAAAACTGATTTACACTAGCCTACTTATAAATTCTATAAAATAATTCAATAATAGAAAAAAATATCAATTAATTATTATAATAATATTTATAATGAATTATTCTATAATAATATAATGACATAATACTAAGCAATGCCCTTTTTTAATTTAATGATCTCTGGCTATACATTTATTTAATAAATAATTAATTTAAAAGAAAAAAGAAACATATTATAATAATATTTATGAATATTGATTTCTGCAAAACCGATTTACACTAGCCTACTTATAAATTCTATAAAATAATTCAATAATGAAAAAAAATATTATAATAATACTAATATTTATAATAATATTTATAATTAATTATTCTATAATAATAATAATTCAATAATAGAAAAAAAAATATTTTTTTAAATAACAAAAAAATTATTCAATAGCCTAAAGAGATAAGCTTCTATTGAATACATTTATAGAATTTATAAGATATTTTCCACGAGGAAAAACATAACACACTAACTTCCACTGGCACTTTTATAGGACTTTTACGAGTGGAAAGCAGCTTGGCAGAATTGTGCTTCCCGGTACTGCGGTTGGTTTTAGAGTTCCTTATCGTTTCTGGCTTCCGGCGGCCTTTACCAACACGCCCTGACGGCCCTGACTAGTCACGCTCTGGCTGACGTAATCACGTTATTGCTAGAGATTTCCAGAAAATACCACAAGAGGACGTGATTCAGCAATTTCCTTATTAAAATGTAAAAACAAATCACTACCATGGTGATCTCGAATATTAGTTGAACACATTTGATATTGTGCGCTGTAGTATTATTTTTATTTTATTTATTATTTTCGTAAGAGAAAAAATATATAACTGAAACGAATATGGATGCAGTAATAATAATAAATAATAATAATCAAAAGAAAAATATACCTGTATATATATATATATATATATATATATATATATATATATATATATATATATATATATATATATATATATATATATATATATATATACTAACACAGATCTAATAGTTTGATCAAATATATATTTGATCAAACTATGAGTGTATGTTAGTTTGCTCTGTGACTAAAAAGACTAATTTTCCTTGAATTTAATTTGGATTGTTATATTTTAATCATACTGTTAATACAAAGAAATAGAAAACCATACTGTACGCTTTATTTCAATCTGTTAACGAAGACATTTTAATCACAAGAAATATAAAATTATCAGAAGGTGGCTATTCTCTCTGGAAAGTGCTGGAAAGGTAAATGTCACAATGACAGTGCTGGAAATTACTCTGGAACATTGTGGCTGCGCATGTGTCATCCCTTGTTCAGCAATAAAGGCTGTGTACTCTTTTTGACTCTTGCCAGGTCTTTTATCACATCAGATATCAGAGGAGGACTCCAGACTCTGGGGTAGCCTGTCAGAATTTCGAAGGCTTGGATAAGAGGTGTTCGAAAAAGGAACCTTAGTTGCTGCAGATCTGTTTTGTTATAATACTTTCTGTAACAAAAGTGAAGGTATAGGCAAATTACCATCAGAAAAGTTAGTAAGAGACTTAAACATTACTTGCTGTGACTGAATATATGAATATTTGGTCTATAGAGAACAATAGACAATAGCAATCATTAAGAAAAGCAATATTCTTTAATGGAACACCACAAGCTGGAAAAGGAAAATTTGTGTATTTTTTTTTATTTTTATTTTTTTTTTGTCTGTGTATGCCCTGCATCTTTCACCACAAGGTGGCAGTAATGTTGTTTTCTTATAATATTTGAGTGGGACATATCCTTAAAATGTTGTACTTTTAATAATATTTAATTATACGTCATTACAAATATGCCAGTAAATGTATACATAATATGCTTTCAATATTACTAACAAATTATGCAATTGAAATGCATGGGTGAAACTGTCAGATATTAGAGTTTGTTTTCTTTTTAAATTAATTATTTGTTAAATAATTGTATAGCCAGAGTTCATTAAACCAAAAAAGGGAATTATTTAGTATTATGTTTTAGAATCTGTCATGCAAGATTGAACGTTCTGTTCAATGTTTACATCTATAACCCGTAGAGCATCAATCCAAGATTTTGCCACATTTGCTCGGTATAATTATATAGGCTACTATAAATAAGGCATATATGCCTATAATAACTTTTGATAAATCCCATGAACTGGGAGCTGACTGTCAGTTACAAAACAGCACCACTAGAGAAACTCAAGATAAGGTCATGGTGTTTTTTTGTTGTTGTTTTTTTTAAATATGATTTGACTTTCTGTGCTTAATCTTATGTTTTGTTGCCTTAGTCTCAAATGTAAGATGGGTAATAACCTAGTTATTTTCATGCAAGTTCAACCAAAATAAAAAATAAAAATCTTTTTGTCTTTTTATTTGAAAAAATGTATTTTTCGTCTTCATAATAAAAAGCAGTGGGGTCCAATGCTCTTCAAACACAAGGGTTAGTAAATGATGCCAGAATTTTCATTTGAAGTTGAACTATCCCTTTAAAAGAGTGTGAAAAAGCAATGCAGTCAAGAAGATTAACAGCTAATGTGCAGGCTGTGAAAACACATGGATTCTGAAACCCTCAATAATCTCTAACAGGTTAATTAGTCTATTGATCACTCAAGCAATAATCGGAAATTCCTTCTATTTGCAGAATAGGTTTACACAACACGCATAAACACCCTCGCATTTAAATAATCCAAAACAAAGAGCACCCAGTCGTCGCCTCTCATTATGCAACAGTGCTCAGTCATGCTCCTGGAGGCCCGTGTAAAAGATCACTTCAGAGCTCATCTCCGATTCTTCCCTGGTACAAGAGCACCTGGCTCATAAGCTGCTAATTTTGCTGCCAGATGGCAACTCTCGGAGAACACCTGCTTCATCATCGGGATTCCTTTACGTCGCTGAAACTCTGTCTGCTTGAATGGTAAAATGATTGCAATAATTTCATATCCGCTTATTAACCCTTCTTTGCAAGAGCAAACGTTTATGTCCTACAAATGTGCGGTGGCTTTCTGCCAGAAAGTCCCCTAGGTCAGCCTCCATTTCTCTGTGCGGTGACAGTGTCTGTCAAATAGCATCATAAACGCTTTTGTTTCAGGGCCGCTCATCACCGTTTCTCACTCACCCTGTCAGTGGTGTCACAAATTTCCCAGGTGTCCAGTACTTGCAAAGCATTTCACTTTTTTTTATAGGTGTGTTTGACATTCCTTGCCTCATACGCACATTCACACCTTCTAAACTGTGGGGGTTTCCTGCTGAAATGTGACTACTGAGCTCTAAAATCCTCTTACACTGTAAAAATGAATATGCTTTATCTAATCAAAAAACTTGTGGCAACAGATTACAAGCGATATTATTAATGAAATTGAACAAATTAGAATTGAGTAATAATTAATCAAATTAATTCCTCATTTAAAACTTAAAACTTACAACAACAACAAAAAAAAACATAAATTGAAGTCACCATTATGATGATCAGTGTTTGTTTTTAAATTACGGTTTTCTCCTTCCGTGATTCTGCTTGTTAACTTTTAAGGAAATAATTGTTATTAATTTTTACTCAATTCTAATTTGTTAAATGTAATTAATAATATATATATTATATAATAAAATAATATAATATATTAATAAAATATGTTGCCACAATTCTATTGATTAAATAAAGCATATTAATTTTTTCAGTGTAGTCTCATTGGTGTGAGATTCAGAGGGACATGTACGATGCAAACATTATATATGAAAATTTGCATAGGTGGTGGTCTCTACAGTCCTGAAGATGTTGCTGCAAAGTCAGTATCAAATAAGCAAATTGAGTCTTATAACTGTAATTCTCACAGCTAAAATGCAAAAAAGTTGCTGCCTTAAAATTAAGTACAGTCAACTTGGATGTTTAAGTCATTTCAACTTAAATTGCATTAAACTGTGTTGAAACTTGTATAGCTTAAAAAAGTTGAAAATGGCTAACTGAGTTAAAGCAATGTAAAAATATAGCATATACAGTATGTTATGATATTTGAATTTTACAGTAAAGTTATTTTAAAAGTACATGATCAAACTTTCTTTGCACTGAAGTATTTTCAGTGACCCAGCGGTGACCAACTCCTTGAGTCCAACTATAAACAAATAAGTCTTTCTTTGTTTTGTCCTTACATTCAGTTGAGCGCATCCAGAAATATAAGCTAGGCAGTGACTCTAAATTGGATAGTAATTACTGCCACGACAAATTGAAGGGAAGCAATCCAACGTATTTTCTATTATGAGATAGTATTATTCTTGGTTAATAATCCCTTTATGCATGATTGAATTTTGATAGGCTGTCTGAATGATAATTGCGCGTAATAAACCATTTGCATCTGAAGGCTTGTTAAGCTTTTGTGATTGGGCATATCAGTATTTCTTATTAAGAATTGCAAAGCAGGTTTGGATGTGTAAATTTTAGCCCACTCTTAGTCTAAATGCATGCAAAAGCTCTACACAAAAAAAGTCAAATTTACCGAAAGTTTGTGCTAAGCTGTTAAACACTTTTAAAAATAAAGGTTGTCGTTAGAAGGGTTTTCACACTCTTCAAAAAAGTTTCAATGGGATTCTATACAGAACTCTACAGGGTGACTCAGTTTCAAGGAACCCGGAAATGTCATGTTTAACGGGTTATTTTTTTAAAAAATCTAGTAAGGAATCATATTTACGAGCCTTGTAATTCATTACATTTAATTAAAATTAAAATTAATTAAAGCTAAATTAATTAATTACAACTAAATCCATAAAATGATGGCTTAATGGGAACCCCTAAAAGGTTCTGACAGAATGTCTAGAGATCCCGTAGAGAATAGGTTATTTAAAGCTTCTTTAGAATTAGAGAATGTTGTTATTTTAAGAAATTGTATGCTTTGAAGAGGAAATAAAATATATATATATATATAGCAACTCATGAACCCAAGTCAAAAAAAACTAAAAAAAATAATAATAATAAGATTTTTTTTTTTTGCAAACCTTTGAAGATTCTTTATTTTAAGACTGAAAACTGAACATATACACATAATTATCAGCACACCCATGTATAGATTTATTATAGCCGTCACTGCAAACTATTATATGATCAATATTTCTATAACTTTCAATTTTTTTTAAGTTATACAAGATTTGCCTATTATTTTTATTTATTTATTTATTTATTTATTTATTTATTTTTTCAGTTTCATGTAATTTTAGTTGAAATGACAAGTTGTTTGGACTTAAAAAAATTAAGGCAGTATTTTTTTACAACTTTGCAGGGTTTATGTTGAAATGACGATTCCTGTTTTATCTGTGATACCTAATGGATGACATGGTTAGGCCTATTGCATTAATACTACAACTTACTACTAATCTCTCTAAGAAAAAAAGTTGCTGCCTTAAACAATCAAATTGGATGTTTTAAATTACATTTAACTGACTTAAAAATGAGTTGAATCTTGATTAACTTATTAAATAAGTTGAACATTTCTAACTTATTTTGATGAGTTAAATCAATGTAAACATGTCATTGATCATTTAATTGTTTACACGTATACTACAATAATGATCATAAGAGCCTAATAATGGTTGTTGTTATCGTTTTATATACAATATATTCATAAAATAAATAATTAAAATGTTTCTTAATAATAAAATAATTTTATGTATTATACAAATAGGTTTCTAAATACTTTTTGTTGTTGCTGCTGAACAAAAGGAGGCTGCCTTGACAAAAGTGACAGCGCGACTTGTTAACGCCGAATATCGCCTTTCAGCATTTTGTTTAAGCAGATTTTCTCAATGAGTTAATGGGCCAGAAGAGGAGGCGGCTCGGGGCTATCGAGTAAAGTTAGAGGGAGGGTGAATGTAAAGGAGGCGTCAATAAACGTGTCAGAGACAATGAACTATATAACTCGAATTAAGAGACGATAGAAGGGAACAGATGGGGTGAGGTATGCAGGAAACGAAATGTCAGGACCATTTAGGATGTTAATAGAAGATCATCATGGCATGGAAAAACGAAATAAACGTGACTTTAATACGGGTATTATGCCTTGCTTGAATAGCATGGAAACAGTTATTTTGCTTGGTCAAAATACATAAATGAAATAAAATGCTAGGCCCATTGAAAACAGACCACCGCGTGATGGCGCTCATGTATTCGATTTCTGACTAAATTGTCTTCGAAGAGTTGTAATTAAAAAGACACAAGCTCATTAATGTGCAATATATAACTTTTATCAATTAAGCACGTCGACGCAAGCTTAAAAAGTGACTTGATGCTACGAGTCGCTGACGATGATTAAACTAGTAGGCTAGTGTAAAATTTCAGGAGGCCTAATAAACGGGTGAGCATAATGCACCTTTCATGGATGGTGCTGTGGGGACTGGTTTTTGGAAATGAAATATGTCCTATTCGCTTCATAGAAAGAGAACAGCACACACAATTCATTAAGAAGATAGCTTGTTAATTAGCGCTAAGTTAACCTGATTTTCTCTTAATTAAAACATCTTTCCTCGTTTATCGAATGTGGATATATGCAGATCTCCTGGGCTTTGAATTTTCTACAGCAGCAGATGGCCAGGCTGTGGATAATAGTTAACGCTCTCGTGCCTCAGATCCCTACAACGTGAGCTACCGACCTGGCAGGAGATTAACGGACAGCCAAATCTTAACAAAAGAAACGTTTAACCATTGCTGGCTCACACTGGAGAGGTACAACCAGGGCAGGCCGGGACTTATAGCCTAGGCTATGGTGGTGTAGCTATAGGCCTATTTGGTGTCAAATACAGTTCGAGGTAACGGGGTGATGTCTAGATTGGTTCTTTCTTTAGGCACAGTTGCCCATATAGGCCACGTTCATGACAACCATGTCCTCCTTCAATTTTGGGGGAATTATTCACGTGACAGCGCCGTGCGCGCGCAACACGCCAGTATAGCCACTTTCGGTTCTTAAGGGAGACAGTTGTCTCTTCGCATTCAAGTTCCGAGACACTTCAGGAATTAAATGGGGTTAGGATGAAGATTTGGTTATTTTCTTTCCCCGTTGTGTTATATTACTAGATTGAAGTTGAATAATAAGCAATGAGTCAAACTGCACACCCTTCATCTGTGGAAGCTGTAATTAACGGGAAAAAATGCAGGCGGTGGAGAAAAAAATGCAAATGATTCTGCACAAAGGCTTCTCACAAATTGGCGTCACCATTTCTCAAATTATATCATTACTATATTTTGAAAATGTTAATCTGTTGAGCGGATTTCCCGGGGAAGTTGAGTAAATTAGTTCTATTTCCGAACTGCCTCACTGCGATGGCACAGGAGCGACAAGCACCTCTGATTTGCTGATTACAATTAGACTCCCCAGTTTGGGCTCCTTCAAGCATTGATAATTTTCGGCATATTAAGCACGTTTTAGCAAAGGTGATAAGTCAGTTTTAATTGAAATGAAATTATTATTCTAATGGAAGTTTGGTTATTATTATTAGGAGGCCGCACTCATTTTAGATTCCTTTTTAATATATAAATGCGGTGAGTAAAAAGATTTTGAAGGGTATTAGGGTGTCAGGATTGAATGAGGTAATTTGAAGGGAATTACTTTCCCTTCTATCAGAAATGAAGTGAATTAAAAGTCCAAATCAATCGCTTTCACTTTCTCCATTCTACTTTGACAGCAGCACAATTACAGATAATTAGATGGAGGAAACTTTTAATTGTCGGGATTAAGAAGAGGGGGGAAAATTCGTAATCAGAGAAAATTTGGAAACAGCGTTTCCTGCCTGCTAAAATTGAATCAAAGGATTTGGTTTAAAACACTGGCGCCACGTCTTTTTGCTTTAATTGGAACGGCATCTCGTCGTATCAAATCATCCACAACAATTAATTTAGATTTAATTCTATAATTATCATCAAATCGAATAATGTGCAACTTAATTTAGATAGTTAAAAATTAACGCGCGTGAAGTTAATTGAGTAATTAAACTCCTCAGCTGTTGCGTATTAATTTGCTAGCCTAATTAAAAATGAATTTGATTTTATGTAATGTTAGTGATGTCGGGCGTCGGTGTTGGATGGGCGCTTCGATTAGTTTGTTTGGTTAGGCGTTACATCTGAACACCTGCTGTTAATGGGGTCAGTGACGTCTACTTGATTGCACATGCTCATTTCTGGCCAGAGGCATGGCTTCAAGGGTGGCTTTGGGTGGGTTCTACTTCTCAGGTGTACGCTTCAGTACGTCCTAGTTTTGACTACAGATAACTTCCTGTAACTGAAATTTCACCTGTTAATTAGAAGAGATCTTGGGTACGGTTGTTGATTTAAGTAGCCTATGATAGTTTTATTATGGTTCCAGGCATATAAGAGAACTTAATACGTTATATATAGCCTACTGGTGCATATGTGTTTGTTTTGTGGATGCTGGGTCCAGTCCTTTCCTCTGAGAATTGATCTAATAAAGTTGTGGATGCGTGATTATTGTAAAATGTATTAAAGTGTTTCGAGAGTTTGCACTACACCATGACATTGCACTGCACACTATTATTTTGGGCTTAAGATGACTGAAATCTAATAAATAAAGAGGTAAACACCTTGTGATTAATTGAGAATGGATAAACGTGCATGTTTAATAAACCAAGATGTCCAGTATACACAATAATGTTACATTTGTCTGTGGTCAATCTAAGACATTATTTATAAATGTGCCCCTTTGCTTAATTTGTGAATGAAACTGCAGATTCCAAATAAATGGAAAATCAGACAGTCTAACAACGGCCCTGAAAGCAAGTCGTGTTCGTCTTATTATCGGGTTAATTAAAGCTAGGATCTGACAATGGCACTTGGTTGTAGAAAAACGGATTTAAATGCAATGTCTCCCGGGAACGCGTGTCAAGGGCTGCTTTTCATTGAGCTAAGATCGCGCCAGGACGGGACCGCGCCCTGAACTGTCAAAGCTGCAATTATAGAATTCTGACGTTCAAAAGGGGATCTGAATAAACCGAATTATTCATACTTGTGTACAGTATGATAAAAATAAGTTTAAGGCACAAAGAAAATAACATTCAAAGATTCCTTAAACTTCTAAAAGCAGCGTTTGTGAGACAGAGGGATAAAAGGCTAGATCTTGAGACGTTTTTAAAGGGTTCATTAAAATTTAAACATTGAAATGCAGTGGGGTGCTATTTGGGCTCGAGGTCAAGAGACGAACGGATTATATAGTTCCTCA
>JAQIUQ010005160.1:0-84989 GCA_030378365.1 Hybognathus amarus
CAATATTTCTTGGTTCAGTTACGTATTGCTATATAGCACCGTTCTTTAATCTTAATCGGTCTGCAAATCCAGTCTTGTTTATAAAACAATCCTCGGTGAAATGAAGCGAACAGACGGACGATGTTTTACCTCATCAACTGGAACATCATTAAAAATAAAGTTGATCCATGCAGTCCTATTGGAATCCAGAAGAAGCATAATGTAGCAACTGTCTTCTTCCACAACCAGGCACTGCATAATCAGGGCCTGAAGTTAACTTTTTCGGCCACCGGCCACTGTGGCAGGTGGATTTAAAAATTCACCTGCCACAGAGACTTTTTACCAGCCATTTTTTTTGCCTAACAAACGTGGAGGCAAACTCTACTTTTCTTATGATCCTCATCTTTTTGTTGGTTGTTTGTTTCAGATGGCCTCTTTATCCCAGTAATGTGCCGCCACATTTTAGCCAACGCAAAAGTCCAACGCAATAGCGGACTTCGTCTGAAATGTAAAAATCCTAATGAATCACTCAATTCTCATTGGCTACCTGCCAATGTGACAGGTGAATTGACAGTGTTACCCGCCAATAGCAAAATTCACCCGCATTTGGCAGGTGGTCGGGTGTTAATTTCAGGCCCTGTGCATAATATTCTGTATTGCTCAGTAACTTCGATCCGGTTTGTCATCACCGATCTCGCGCATTACACGCATAGCTAAATAACATAAGCATGTTATTTAGCTATGCGTGTAATGCGGATAATGTGCGAGGCTAAACTGGTCATGTTGAAGTAGGCGTTGATCTTCTTCGGTGGGGGTGGTGTTTTATCCTCTTTGACGTCATAGTTCCCCACTTTGAAGGACAGAGTCGTTTGCTGAGCCTGGTGTCAACAAAAGCTTTTATTGGAATAACAAGGGTTTCAGTTTTTGAAACTTACAGGATATTCATATAATATGATGACCTCTTTTAGATGACAAAAGCTCAAGGAAAATTTGATTTCTCAGTTTATCACCCCTTTAAGTAAAACAGCTGAATGATGTAGTTACAGCTGTTACATTGATTGGGGCAATTCCAGGATTCATTGCGAGTGCCTCGTTAAAAAAAAAGGTTGTGGAAAGTTCGTGGAATCTTAAAACTTCACCACAATCACACAATTTTATCTGTAGCAACAAAGTGTTTGAAGATTATTTTTAAGACTTAGAATTAGCTACTCATTCCACAAAGCATTGTGAATGGCACAATAATAGCCTACTAATAAGAGTACTGACTATAAATTATTGATTAAAAATAAGATAATGGTTGGTATGCCATTACCATTAGAAGCATATAGAAGCATATATATGTTAATTTCTTGTCCTGTTTTTGTGTTAAGGCTCCACCTTAATCACCATTGACAAGGATGTGCTAAAGCTACTGTGTGAAGATTTGCAGATACGCTCTGAGAATCTCACTTCTCAGCTGAAAAGAGCTGTGGAAGTCATGGAGTCTGAGCCAAATACTTTCACAAGTTTACAGTTTTTTCAAACATGGTATTAACTTTAACATATTGGTGTGTCGTACTGGTCAGTCAGTGTAAACTGTGGAGTAATCATTCATGATTATATTTATGCAGGTAAAGCGCAGTGAGGAGAATGTCAGGAGATATGCAGCAGAGGCTGGAAGACCTCCACTCTCTACAAGAAACTGAGAAGAAATTATATTCATATGGCTTCAAACAATGTTCTCTCATTGAAGCAGGTACATGTTAAAAATATGTAATTTATTTAACTGATTTCCCTGAGTTGCAAAATCTAACAACTAACTATTTCTGCAGGTTGATGACTTGTGGAATCAATTTGTTCCACTCCTGAAACAAGCTGCAGACATAGTTTCCCAGCAGCTTCCGTCTATGCTTGATACACTGGATAGTAATGTTTCCTCATTAGTGAACAAATTCAGACAACCTGGTTTCCAGAGCCACCTCTGGACTATATCTCGAACCCTGACCAGAATGGCAAAGAAATGCTTGTCCAGCTGAAACCGTTGTGCAGTCAATTTTATATGATTGCTGAGCAGTTGAATGATCAGAGCAGAGCCAGCGAAATTCTGAGAGGTAAGATAATGTGCTCAGGATCTTAAACACCTCTCTTCCAGCAGTTTTAATGCAATGGTTTCATGTCAGGGGTTTCGGTTTATTCTTTCAGGTCACCCACTGGATCTCACTATTGTGACTGCAGCACAGCAGACTATTGAAGCAAGGAGAGGGCTCTGGGAACTAATGTGCATGTCCTCCTCAAAAATCCAAGAGTGGAAGCTACTAAAGTTCAGGAAGGTATGTAGTTATTAACACCAAACAGTTCATTTGATCCTGCATTTATATAACTTCTCCTGCATTTGTATCTTTGCAGTTTGTGGTTGCTGAAACCCAAGACAGGGTTAATGGATGGCTACAACAGGCAGAGGCATTTGCAAAAGTTATACCCTCCCATGATCCTTTGCTACAGAAAACTCTACAGATTTTGCAGGGGTTTAGCCTGCTACTCTCTGTATTGAGTAAGCTGAGTAGCCCCACACTGAAGCAAAAGCACTGGAGAAACATCTTAAAGGGTAAATTACATAAACATACATAAGTGTCAGGTCAGTTTTTAATAGTTTTTTAATTAGTAGGAACCTGTAATATCATTCATATATATACCAACCATACGTTCCATTTCTGTAGGAATTGAGTCTGCCATATGACCAGGAATTGAAAGTAACGGTGGCTGATCTCATGTCCAAAGAGCTACTGGATCAAAGTAAAATCAACAAGGTTCAGTAACATTTGTTTACACTGGTAAATGTAATGGCCCTCATTTATCATTCTTGCGTAGAAACGGGTGTATATGTTCAGCGCAAGATTATGCTTACACTCCTCTCACCGCCTGATTTATGAAGCTGTGCGTACCTTTGAAATCCAGGTGTATGCAATGCCTGCCCTTGATAAATCCCACGGCTGAAAACGATCGTCATCATTAGAATAATATCGCCCTTATATATTCAAGTCTCAGCTCCTCCCATGCCCTCATTTTATGCCATGGACACATGGAAGACGGCAAAGAGAGAAACTTCTGCAAATGTGGAGTGGAAATGACCTATCACAATGCATTATTTTACAGCACGTCTTTTGAAACAATTAGCATGCAATTTCAAATCACGTCACATGTATTGGGTTGTACAGTGGGTCATAATCTATCATGGGCCCTATTTTAACAATCTGAAACGCAAGTGTCGTAGTGCAAAACGCAAGTAACTTTGTGGGTGGATCCCGGCGCAGTTGCTATTTTCCGGCGGGATAAATGCCTCTTGCGACTGGCGCAAATCTTAAAGGGGTTGGTCTGGAGTAGCTTCATTATTCATAGGTGTGGTTTGGGTGTAACGTAAACAAACCAATAAGAGTGTCATATCACATTCCCTTCAGGAGCGTGATGAACGACGTGCGCTTGTTCCATGGCGCAATTCTATTTGACGGCGCATTTACCAGACGTGCTTTACAATCGATTCACAGCCGAGGAGAACGATGTTCTCGTCAGGGCCGTAAAAGAAAGAGAAGGGACTTTGGGGATGGGACAAACCCACCCGAATTAGCTTCGGTTAAACATGCATATAATAATTTGGGTAAATGTGTAAGCTTTATGCCTATTTTTCCCATCGTCATAGACACAACAATGATTTCCCTCATGTTTATATATTTTTCCGGTAACACTTTACAATACGTGTGCACTAATATGCATTAATTCACACTTAACTAATGCACAGATAATAATGAGTTAATGTATAACTAATAAAGAACTAAATCATTAATTAATGATTACTGCATCAGCAACTAATAAAGAGTCTATATGATTAATAGATTAAGTAATACATGAATTGCTATTAATTCAATGTGTCATTGTGTATTAATTCCTTAATAACATATTTTATTAACTAATAGTGTAAATTAATGTGTTAATTACCACAATTAGTCAAAGCTATGCACTTCAACTTCCAGTTGTCTGCCTTAATTAATCATTAGCTAATGATTTGCAAAGGTATCATTATGTTATGACTTTACTTGCTGAGGCACATCATTATTAACTAGTCATTTAGTAATTGTAGTAATTTGCACATGAATTTGCATTAACAATTAATTAATTAATCATGTATTAATGCATATTAGTGTACCTGTCATATTATCTGGAAGTTGAAATACAAGGCTTTGGCTCATTCTGGTAATTAACATATTAATTAACACGATTAGTTAAAAAAATGAGTTATTATGGAATTAATCCACAATTACATATTTAATTAATAACAATTAATGTATGAACTAATACATTAACCTTACAGACTCTTAATTAGGTCCTAATGTGGTAATCATTAATGAATAGCTTAGATAATCATTAGTTACACATTAATTCAGTATTATCTGTGCATTAGTTAAGCATGAATTAATGCTTATTAGTGCACACGTATTGTAAAGTGTTACCATTTTTCCTTATAATAATGTATCATTTGCAAAAAGTAAAATGCAAATGTGTAGCTGAGAGAATCATCTACAGTATATGTGCATTGTTCACACTCTGTATTATGCAAGATGCGCACTTAAAATAGCATCTGAATGTACGCGCAATGCGCCACAGACTTTAGACCAGTTTTTTTCTGGTCATTGGCGCAATTGCTTTCTGGAAGTGTAAAATAGCACCAGGGATTGTTTTCCGCCAAACACGCCTCCTTTTGACCAACCCAGCAGGAGCGCAAGTTCATGTCCTAGTTTACCGACGTGCGTCTGTGGAGGAAAAAGCCCGCTTTGCACGAGTGCAAAATAGGAATGATAAATGCGTCAGTGTATAAAGTCATTTGCGCCGGGTGCAAGATAGAGCCCCCTATCTTTTAGTTTGTCAGTGGATTTTGTGGTGTTAGGAATATTTTTCCGCACTAACTCAAAATGTGAGACTCCACTTCCTGAGCTAGTGCAGGATTTGAGCGTGCCATACGCCAACATCCATATTGATAAATCTCAAGGTCACCGTGGTTTTGGGTATTACGCCAGTTGTACGCTGGAAATTTGTTGAACGCACTTTGATAAATGAGGACCAATGTGAAGACTTAACATTAACTGCTTTTTGATCATTATAAGCTATGGGGTGTGGATGTTCATTTGGTTCCAGATCTATCTAGATGCCAAAGCTGAGGCAGACATGGAACAGACATTCAGAGCACTTCAGAGACACTGGGAAGTGGCAGAATTCCATCATACCAGGTTCATCATTACTGTCCAGCAACAGCAAAGTCCTCTACTAGGTGATGTAAAGGAGAAACCTCAAAATGCACCAAAGCATCACATTAGTGATGGTGGAACCTTCACTATTATTGGTAAGTTATATAGACTCCCATATAAACAGCTAATCTTAACTATTAATTCAGACGTACAGTTACATATATACAATTTTTTATCTTTTTTCTCAATTTTCCGTTTAGGTTTAGAGACGCTTTTGGCTCAGACTAAGGAAAGTGTTCTGACATTTTCTGATATGCTGCGTTCACCACATGTTGCTGAGTTTCAGAAAGAGGTTGAACACTGGCTGCTGCATTTACAAAAGCTAGGTATATTCATAAGATCAACATTAGGGGTCAACAATTGCAGTAGATGGTGTTAAGAAATGTTTAATTTCTTGCTTTCTCTTGCCTTTAACTACAGATGAATTGCTTGATATATTTGAGCGATATCAGCAGAAATGGATCTTTTTAAGCAGAACTTTTAATGAAATGCACTCCCAAAACTCTGAGTTGGTATGTTTTTGATGTAATTCTTAGTTTATTTAATGCAGTTTAAGTGAAACAATTTTCTCTATCTAATCAAACTTTCTTCTATTGTAGCACGAGAAGTTTCACCCGGTGGATAAGGTATTTCGTGAAATCATTGAGATCACAGTTAATGACCCAAATGTGTCCAGTTTTTGTTCGAATGAGTGAAACAACAAAGGCCAGTGACCATTTACAAGGACAGGGTCTATATGCTGCCTTTATGAATGGACTCACAACAATGGAGGAGATTTCCAGTCACTTACTCTACATCTTAGAGTCACCACGAAGCCAGTTCCCTAGACTCTACTATCTCAGTGATGGAGAAGTGATGAAACTCCTCTCTTTACAGCTCCCAGCACCTTCCTTCCCTTTTACCTCTGGTGAAGAAATGCTTCAAGGGAGTGAAGCAGCTTGAGGTTCAAGTTGAAGGTGATGTTTGCAGAGAAAATTATTTGTCAGTTCTAAGTAATGAACAAATGTGGGTTCATGGTGTATATGGAGAATTTGATGAACACGTTCCCTTCATCTGTCCTCTTGAGTCAAACCTCAGTCCTGTGGCTTGGCTCAGTCTCTTTGAGCAAAAATTATATCAAGCAGTGAGAAAGACATTTCTAAAATGCTTAGCTGTCCAGCAAAATTCAAAGCCAGAAAAACTTCCTGGCACCCCAGACCTGATTGGGAATAGCAAGGGGAACAGTTCAGAAGAAGCCCATGATCCTCCTTCACTTTTGAATCTAATATCTCAGTTTCCTTTGCAATGCATTTTGGTGGCAAGAGGAGGTTTTGTGGTGTAGTATGGTCCAGAAGTCATCACATTGTACTACTACTGGCATGTGGATGAGAATCAAGTCCCAAAATGCAGCAAAACTGCAGTATTTGTGCCAGCTTATAAAAGAACAAGCGACAAATTCAAATGAGAAACCATCCATACACACTTTGACAGCTCTGCGTGTCTTGGTTGTGCTAACCATGAAGCACTGTGGCCAAACCGATAGGCTTGTTGAAGTAAAAGGAGATTTGGAGTCCTCTTTTGAATGGCACAAGCTTTATGAAATATTACATCATCCCAAATCCTAATGCAACGACTTCTGATTTACTTCCATCTCAGGAGGATCAGTCTGTCTGTGTTGATATTCTGAGTACTCAATTGCCATATGGCTATGAATACATTGGACCTGAGAACTGGACGATGGTGACTACCCCTTCAACTGAGCAAGCTTTATATGGGCATAATTCTTGCCCTATCAAGCTTCAGAGTGTGCTTTCATTTAGTGGACCCCACATGTCAGGCAAACAGCATGCCGCTGTGCAATTGGGTTATGCTTTGGGCCGACAAGTGGTCATCTTGAAGTGTTGTTCAAGCACTGGTTCCTCAGTTGTTTTCCAAATGCTTCTAGGTGCTTTTCAAAACTGGGGCTTGGCTCATCCTTGATTCTGTGGATATGTTGGGACAAGGGACATTGTCTGAGCTGGGACAACATTTGACCGAAATTCATCAACATTTATCAAGCAGTTCAAAGACAAGCACAAGAGAAAGGACATGAGTTGTCCTCCATTGTTGGAAAGTGTAGCAGTGGAGAATCAATCAAAAAGTTTAACAGTGAGGTGGAATGTCACATTGCTGGAAAAATTATTTTGGGCCAAGCTAACATATGGATGTATCACAATCTCAGCTAATGGCTACTCAACTGAGATGCCAGAAAATTTGAGAGCAGCAATGAGGCCTGTTGCATTGATGCAGCCACACTACAGGATCATTGCAGAAGTGATGTTGGTGTCATTCGGATTCTCTGAAGCAGCTTCCATAAGTCGCCAACTGGACTCTCTCTTTAGCCTGGCTAAGGATTCACATTGCCTCCCTGATTTTGTCAGTGGAAATCAGACCTCTTGGCTTGTCCTTCTCAAAAATGTGATTATTGCCTCAGGAGGACATTACCATCTCTCTCATCATTTGAAAGAAAGTGGTACATTTTTTTGTCAAAATGAAACCGGATCTACAAATACAAATCTTGAAACAGTGCATGTGAATTTAGAGGAGCAAGCAGCAATCAAAGGAGTTCTGTCAGTCATGCAGTATACTATGTCAGATCCAAAGAGAGCATCACAGTTTTATACCCTCTTTGAGGCAATCTTTCCAAAAGTGAGGTCCATTCCAAGTCTAAGCCAGTTCATTGATGAAAGGGAACAAAGTGCGCTTAGAAATGCAGTGAAAGGGGAGTTGCATAAACAAGGATTTTATGCAGACGCACAAATGCTTCACAATGTATTTATCCTGCATCAAGCTCTGAAGCTCTCCAATGTTGTAGTGCTTGTTGGACCAGCAGGGAGTGGCAAAACAACTTTGTATCAAGCCCTTGTAAGTGCACTTCAAAGAACTTCCAGGGATCTGGAGGTTGAATGCTACTGGTGATACCTAAAGGAGATCTTAAAGACATATATCATCATTTGTCTATGTCATGTTGGACCTCTGTGAGCACTGAGGTCATATTCCCCAATACCTTGTCCCACAAACAGTTTTTTGGTGGTTATTTTGGCATGGACAACTCTTGGTATGATGGAGCTTTCCACTAAAGCATTAAGACACTCTGAGCAGCCATTGCCTATCGACCCTTTCAAAAGAAAGAAAACATTACAAACACAGCGATTGAAATGGATTGTGTTGGATGGTGATCCATTTGGCAGACCTGCTTGGTTGGACTCTTTGACTACTCTTTGCGATCTTGAGCATCCTTATCTTTACCTTTCATCAGGAGAGAAAATTGAGCCATCAAAACTGAAAATACTAGCTGAGGTCACAAACCTTGGTGATTCAACCCCCTCTGTTGTGACACACTGTAGTCTGGTATATGTTTCTGGAGAGAACCTGTGGAGATCTGTGTGGAAGTGTGAGATGGATGTGCTGTCTAGTGAGCATAATATGGACCAGATTACTCTGGAAATGTGGAGTCAACTTGCTGAAGACCTTTTCTCTGACACACTGAGCGTTTCTTAAAAACAAAGCATTTTCTCCAGCGCTGGCCAGTGATGGATGTGAAGGCAGACATTCATCTAGGATTACTGATGGTTTGCAGGAAATAATGTCCTTTATTAAGATTCTTCGTGTACTTTTGGAGCATTCTGGAAAATCAGAAGACTTGAAATGCACTTCAAGGAAAACGGAAACAACAGGTAGAATTCCACACACAATTTCATCTCATCAGTTGTACAAATCTATGCATTATGGCTGATTCTTCAGCTTTGGACACTTGGGGGTTGATTTTTATTAAAACAAACAGATTTTAACCTTATTTTTGTTATAGGAAGATCACATTATTTGGAAACTTTTTTTATTTTATTACTTTTAAATTGTCAAAATCAAATTAATTTAACTAGTGAGAGTAAGAAAAGTGTTTTTTAAGAGACAATTTCCTATAGTGTCTATACAGTTGAAGGAACAGCCTTCTAGGTTCAGAGAATAGGTTTGACCTATTGAAATGTTTACTTGATTAAGACACTGATCATCACATATGTAAAAATAATTTTTGTTGACAATGCATAGAAATGTACCATTCACATTCTCTTTTCTCTAGATAATGCACAAGTTGTCCAGCCACCGTGCAGTGATGCCATGGCTCCCTCTACTCAATGGGGCTTGCAAGCAAGAAACCTTTTCATTGTAGCTTACATTTGGGGATTTGGAGGACATTTGAACCCTAGGTATACATGTAATTGAAGATACTAAATTCTAGTTATGATATACACTGAAATGGTGTAGGATTTACTTTGAAAATTTCACAAATAATTACAAAGAAAAGTCAAGTAACAAATTGGGTCCTATTTTAACAATCTAAAACTCAAGTATTCGAACGTGAAACGCAAGTAACTTTATGGGCGGATCTCGGACACATCTAAAATGGGTTGGTCTGATGTAGCTTCTTTACTCATGGGTGTGGTTTGGGTGTAACGTGAAATAAACCAATCAGAGCATCACCCCACATTCCCTTTTAAAAGCAGGCACGCTTGTTCCATGGCGGATTGCTATTATAATGGCGGATTTGCCATGCGCACGCCAGGAGCAGTTAACAGCCATGGAGACAGACGTAAAAGACAGAGAAGTGACATTGAATGGGGATGGGAGAAACCCACCCAAATTAGCTTCGGTTAAACAGGTGTATAATAATTTGGGTAAATGTGTAAGGTAGATTTATGTCTATTTTTCACATTTTCATGGACACCTCAATGATTACCCTTGTGTGGTAATATTTTTCCTTGTAATTATGTATGGTTTGCAAAAATGGGAATTGCTGCGTCTGTTTATCAGAGAAGCAAAGTGTATGTGTATTGTGCACACACTACATTATGGCCAAGTTATGTGCCCTTAAAGGGGAAATGAAGCAGTGAATCAAGTTTACTTGATTTACAAGATGGATTTCCAATATAATCAACAATTATATAAGAAACATGACAAATATAAACATTTAGAAGAAAAAAAGAAAAAAACTTTATATCTTTGGCCGCCAGGGCGCCGCCATTGTGGAGTATTCTAACATGTGACGTCACAGGGTTGGTTGGCTCAAGTTTAACAGGCTCTGGCCAGTGAAAATCGCGACATCAAACTGTGTTTACACCAGTGTTTTGACCGCGAACGACTAATGTTAGGTAAAGTCATTAGACAAAAAGACGACGTCTAATGTTATATGTTGACAAACTGCACATAGAAACATTGTTTGCGATGTCTGCCGTCATATTCCCGTCTCATCACAACATATAAGTTAGCATCTAACGTTATTTGTTAAAGGGGAAATGAAACGTTCATGTTTTCGCACTGGTAGTGCTAGTAGCTACGCTACAGCCTACATGTACTAGGAAAAGTGTCTCCGCTCTGACATCCTTCAGGGAAAGCATCGCCGCTTCCAACACGTCTAACTTACCTCACGGCACAGTATAGTAAACGTGCGTGCCGGTGATGCCGAATTGACCACGCAATACATGCTCAAGATCAGCCTCTTGACAGCAGATTTACTCTGTCTCTGACATGGTAGGTATCGCAGTACAACAGCCACACTGACACCTGGTAGCGTTGCAAACCCGCTCTTCGCCCCAAACCACCACCTGCTTTTTTACATAGCAACGAAACTGACATGCCATGTTGTTGACGAGACGGAAATATGACGGCAGACAATGCAAACAATGTTTCAATGTGCAGTTTGTCAACATATAACATTAGATGTCTTCTTTTTGTCTAATGACTGTACCTAACATTAGTCGTTCACGGTCAAAACACTGGTGTAAACAAAGTTTGATGTCACGATTTTCACTGGCAAGAGCCTGTTAAACTTGAACCAACCAACCCCGTGACATCACATGTTAGAATACTCCACAATGGCGGCGCCCTGGCGGCCAAAGATATAAAGTTTTTTATTTTTTTGTTCTAAATGTTTACATTTGTCATGTTTCTTATATAATTGTTGATTATATTGTGAAATCCATCTTGTAAATCATGTAAATTAGATTCACTGCTTCATTTCCCCTTTAAAATAGCATCTAAATAACGGCGCCACTGACTTTAGACTAGATTTTTCCTGGTCTGTGGCGGAATTGTTTTCTGAAAACAGCACCAAGGAACGTTTGCTTTGGATCACGCATCCTCTTTCGCTCCCCGGGAGCACAAGTTCATTCCCTAATTTACCGACATGTGTCTGTGGAGGGAAAAGTCTGCTGTGCGTCAGGTGCAAAATAGGAATGATACATGTGTCGGAGAACAAAGTAAATTGCACTGGGTGCAAGACAGGGTCCCTTGACTTAAAGGAGACATTTTGAAGTGAAAGACTGAAATAGTATGTTCCTGCTCCATATTCCAATTATTCTTCGTTTTGTTACAGTGAATATAAAAGAATATGCCTGTTCTCATTGTAGACACTGGCCACATTTTGATCTTTTTGCACGGGAGGCCCTACATAAGAGCCATTGCGAAGTTGAGACTCCACCAGACGGCACAATATTTGAGCATTTCTTTGAATTCAGTGAAATGAGAGACATGATCAATTTCATCAACTACAGTAGGCGCAAGAGTCCACAGCTCTTCTTCACGTCTGTGCTCTCAGGTTTGCCTTTTATCCCATAGAGTACATATTAACATCAAAATTATGTTTCCTCATTCAGCAGGTGATTAAATTGTATCTGTACTTCTTGCCCTTGATATAGTATGAAAAACATGCATATCTACTGGATATGCTTCTGGATGCTCAACAGCCAGCACTTCTTGTGGGAGAATCTGGCTCTGGCAAAACAATGCTGTCCAAGTCTTTAATATCACGAGCAAGACCACACGTGCATTTACGAGCCAGTCCAGGCCTTCACCGTTCTGAATTGTGCAAGGCACTCAAGAAATGTATATACCAGGATACTCAAATAAACAACATGAAGGTCTTAAAGCAGCCAGACCTTCTTCTGTTCATTGATGACCTTAATGAAGCACCATTTGGTGAGTCTATAAAAAGTTACATTGAGTCAGCTGCTGGAACATTTGTTTTAACAAACCAAAATCTCAATCATCCATTTATATCTTTCATTATTTTCTATTTATTTTCTTGAGCTTGTCAAATAACATGATAAATGAGTACAATATGGTAATCAAAGATTTTTCTTCTTGAAAAACATAATTAGTAGTACTTCTGATTTCATACAGCATCAATTAATCATCATGATGCACTTTTTCCAACTTCATTGACAAAAAAAAACTTTAACAGAAGGTAAATATTTATGCACTTAAGCTTGCATCTCTGGTCTTCTTTGCAGATGCTTATGGAAAGACATCAATGACTCTAGAGACTTTGCGTCAATATATTTCTAGAGGTGAAGTGTTGATATCCGATGACACTCACTTCAAGCTGATTCAATCAAGAGCAATTCATTTTCTAGGCACTTGCATTGCTCCTAATGTAGGCAAGAACAGTCGGATGTCTCCACGGCTCTCTCGACTCTTCACCACGTTGTCTCTCCCAAGCATGACTTCTGAAATCCTGTTTTCTATTCATTCCTCGAAATTGCAAACATGGCTGAAAGAAATACAACCCATGCAGAAGGTTGCAGATATAGCAAACGACATCATAACCTCAACTCTTGACATGTATTTTTCAGTGCGTACATGTTTTAATGCTACGTCACATAGTCCAAACTTCATCTTTTCTTTGTATGATATTCATAAAGTGTTTCAAGGGATGTACCTCTGGAGGCCAAGGCTTGGTGTCCAGCAGGCTCTTCAGAGTAGTGTGGGTTTTAGGAGTTTCTCTTCAGCTGAGAAGCCAGTTGTTGGTCATGTAGCTCTTGATCTCCACATTGCCCGTCTGTGGATGCATGAGTGTTTGCGCACTTTTGGTGATCGCCTAGCTTCAGAGGAGGCATGCGGAAAATTGATCTCAATTTTAGCTGAAGTTTCTGAGAGGAAGTTTGGCACTAGATTGTCAGCTGATTCCCAAACACCTTCAGCAGATACATCGAGCCCTACAGATCAATCATCTGTGTCAAACAAACATAATGGAAACCAGCAATGGGATTCAACCCCTTCCCAGTTGGAAGAGAATGTGATTCCTTTGCTTGGAATGACAGAAGTTCAGACAGAGACGGAAGAGAGCTATGTTGTAGAGAGCAACTCCAACTTGTATAGCCCAGGAATTGGTGAGGATGGATCCTCATTCAGTGAAGATGAAGTAAAAGATGATGGACATGTTGAGAGAAAACCAGGAACATCCGAGTGTAAATCTGAATCTGCAACTGAATCCTCAAGTTGTTCATTTCAAATGATGTTTTCTTCTCATTCTGAATCTGGTGAAAACCAAAAACCAGCTGTGCGTGAAGAGTTTCTGCAGCTTCTACAAGAAACAGCTTCTTCCATCCAGAATGTGATCTTCAGTCCAGAACTTTGTGAGCCATTGAACAGTATTCTTCGGCATCATCATTTTAAACGCAACTGTGTGTATCTGGAAAGAGATGTAGATATGTTGATGGACCAACTGGTTCATACAATTGAAAGCAGAGAGGAAAATAAAGTGGAAAAATCTGATGACACTTATTACAGTCCTAAATGGGCTGTGCATCACCAGAACATACATCAGCTTGTGCATGTCATCCGAGCTTTTCTTATTCCTGGTGGACACGGAGCTCTGTTTGGAGCAACAAAGAAAGCAGGCAGAAAGACCACTGTTCGTCTAGCGGCTGCTCTGACAGGATACCAACTAATGGAGGTTCATCCTGGAAATGAGACCAAGTTGTGGGAAATGATGAAAGAGGTTTGGAGCGAAACTGGAGTGGATGCTGGACATTTGGTTTTACTGGTTCATGAGAACACCAGCCAGGCTGTTAAGGATGAACTGCTCGTAATGATGGCGAATGGAATCTTGCCTGGACTGTATTCAGATGAAGAACTGAAGAATGTAAAGCTAAGGATGAAAACATGGAGTCACTTGAGGGATGACCAAGCTCTTGAAATGTAGGGTATAAGTATCATTGAAAATCATTTATTTGAGTTACTGGTGTCGTTTCAGTTTATTCTTTAATTAAGCTAATTTGTTTGTTCATCACTTTGTATCTCATAATTGAAATATTTTTGCATTTTTATACTTCAGATCAAGGCATTGAAAGTTAAGATTGTCAAAATTAAAATTCATGAAGATACTGATAAATGAATACTTATTTTAATATGTGAAATGAACAAGCACAATTCAATATTCAGTATCAAGCGAATGAAAATACAATTTTTGCGAGTGAAATTAATTTTTGATATGTTTTAGCTTACCTCAAGGGCATCCAAGATGTAGGTGTCTTTGTTTCCACAGTATTTTCAATTTTGACATTTTTCGGTCAAACCGTTCTTGTCTTTCAGTCATATAATGGAAGTCTATGGGGATTTTCTAAAAGAGCATGCACAGAGAAGTCAAAATTAAACATGATTTAATGACTCCTAAATGTAAGTACACATTGATGGCCTAAGACACGAAACGAGCGGTTTGTGTGAGAAAATGAACAGTAATATAGTTTTTACCTTGTGTAATCACAGTGACGTCCAAGTGATCTGAATCAGTTTTCAATGTTCCCAACGTTCCGCCGGAAGCATTGACGTCACTCATTGTTTACACAGAGATTTCGGAAGTTTTACTTTTCACTCTGAAGATATAAACATATTTAGATATACAGGAAATCGCAATGGAAGACGATTTCGGTATATCTAAATGTGTTTAGTGACAGGTAAAACTTCCGAAATCTCCACGTAAATAATGACTGACGTACACACGCAAGCGATCACTTCCAGCGGAACGTTGAACATGATTCAATTAGGTTCAGTTCGACATTGGACAACTTATTCAGATCACTTGGACGTCACTGTGATTACACAAGGTAAAAACGATATTAATACTGTTCGTTTTCTCACACAAACCGCTCGTTTCGTGTCTTATGCCATCAATGTGTACTTACATTTACAAGTCATTAAATCATGTTTAATTTTGACTTCTATGTGCATGCTCTTTGACGTGGACCCCCATACCTGCATTAGCCTATATGACTGACAGACAACAACGGTTTGACCGAAAAATGTCAAAATTGAAAATACTGTGGAAACAAAGACACCTACATTGGATGCCCTTGAGGTAAGCTAAAACATATCAAAAATTAATTTCAAAGTGAACTATCCCTTTAATATTTGCTGATAACTTATTTAGTACTGATATGGTGTGTTTCTTTATTCCTAATTGAAAGTAAAGTTATTGTAATATAATTTCCTTTTTTGCAGGTATTTCAAAAACATCCAAAGAAATACGCACATATTCCTTCTTTATCCTCTCCTCACGGACAATCATGAAAGACAAACCGGAAAGTCTTCAGATTTGGAGACGCATGTCGCCAAGGCTGTGAGTCTCTGCATGTTGTGTAGAAGTGTATCAACCTTGGACCTTGAAGTCTTTCGCTGAAAGTGCCTTGTATCATTTAAAAGCCAGTGAGCAGATACCAGAGACAGAAAGTACAGGTGAATCTATTGAATATAATCATATTTCTAATTTTAACAATAATTTTGTGATTTTTTTTAAAAGAGTTTGTGTTTTTTTATTGCATTTCTAGTTGCCAAGGATAGCTTAGCTTATAGTATTTCTAAGGCGATGGCAGGAATACATCTATCGGCTACAGAATACGCTGTCACACTGCTTCATTTTCAACCGTTTGGCCCTCGGTCCTACATAGAGCTGATGGATTGCTTCTTCTTTCTCTGCCGGCACCTCTTTGAGCAAACCGGAGTTCAGTACAACCGGTGAGAGGACTACTAGTGCAGCTATTGTATTGAAACACATACTCTACCGTTCAAAAGTTTGGGGTCAGTTAATTTTTCTTCAGCAAGGCTGCGTTAAATTGATCAAATGTGACAGTAAATACATTTATAATGTTTCAAATAAATGCTGTTCTATTTATAATATAATCCTGGAAAAAGTGTATAATGGTTTCCACCAAAATATTAGCTCAACTCTTTTCAACTGTGATAATGATAAGATAAGAATAATAATAAGATGTATCTTGACCACCGAAACAGAAATATTTCTGAATCATGTGACACTAAAGACTGGAGTAATGTCTTTAAAATACATTAAAATGTAATATTTCACATTACTATTTTTTTATTTAAAAAAAGCAGTCTTGGCCATAAGACCGTGTGTCCACCAAAGCGTTTTTCGCCGCGCCTGGTGTATGTTTTCAATTGTTTTTAATGGGAGCGCCAGTTTTTAAATGCCATGAGCGTAACAAGGCGTAACGCCCAGCATTTTTTACGTCGCAGAGAGTTGATAAACGTTCAACTTTGGATAAAACGCAGTGCTCATCACTGTCACTTTTTACCCAGCCGTCCAATCACAATGGAGGACGGGTGGTACTAATACCACACTGACTAACTGTCACAACATTCAAACTGTGCTGCGGATATTCTGTATCATAGTAACGAAATGTCTCAACGGAAAAAATGCTGCGCTGCCAAAACGCTCTCAAGCGCCCAAAGTTCGGCATCTTCAGCAGAGCGTCTAGCGTTTTCAGCTGGCTAAAAACGCTTTGGTGGACACATGGCCTAAGAGACTTCTTTTAAACCATTATAAAACTTTTTAACATTATATGCATGTATGACATGTTTGAACAAAAATTATTGTGTTTGTATCTTGTTTTTTTTATTCACTTATCAGGTTGGCAAAAGTGTTAGCAGATGTGAAGGTCATGACCGACACAGCTGCAAGGGACACTCAGGACGTTCTGAGCTTTAGGGCTAAATGTGACGCAAATCAGAAGGTACATATCAGCAGCAATGGTTGAATGGAGAAGCAGTAGGGTATAGTTGTAAATGATGTCCAAAAAGGTATTTACGTTGTTCAGGCTCTCGAAGAAAATGGAGCAGTAGTTGGACCTGAAACCTTTGTGTCAGTAGAGTGCCGAAGTGATGACGTCACTTTGTAGGACAACTTGGAAGTTAGCGGTGCATGGGTTCCCTCGATCGAACGTGTGATCGACCCTTACAAGTTTTGTCTATCAAGATAATCTTTACAAGTTAATCCAAAATATATACATTTCGAAGCCTGTATAAAGTTTTTAAAGGGGTCATGAACTGGCTTTTTAAATGTTTTTATTTTGTTGTCTGAGGTCAACTTATGACGTTCGCTTGGTTTTTTACATTCAAAAACATAAAAATTAATAAGTTATGGGCTATTTTCTTCCCTAGTTTTTAGCCTACTTGAAAAATGCTCGCATTTTATGGGCGTATCGCATTGAAGACTAGGAAGTAAACGCCCACTGCTGTGAGTGGATAACAGTTTTGCATATTATAATGAGCTTCAACGCTGTCATCGGTTTCGGTCGGTGCACGTGGGGGAATTTGTTTTGAAAACCACTGTTGTAAAATGGCAACCGGAATGATTCGCCCATACATGTTTGACCCAGAGTCCGATCCCGAATCGCAGGACAATGAACCAACAGCACCTCGAATACAACGGATACTTGTAGACACATATTTATTAGATATCAAACTATCTGTAACAATGCAATGCTAGCCGAGTAGATTATTATTTCTAAAATAAAAATATTACTCACATAAGTGTGTTGCACCACTCCTGTTGGATCCAGTATAGAAGGTACAGCGCCTTTTTTAATCTTAATAGGTCTGCAAATCCAGCCTCGAACTGTGTCTTGTTCACAAAACAATCCTCGGTGAAATGAAGCAAATACGGATAATGTTTTACACTCATCTGCTGGAACGTCATTAAAAACAAATTTTAACCAGGCATTCCTAATATTGGAATCCAGAGGAAGCTTATGCAGCGACTGTCTTCTTCCACAGCTAGGCACGGCACAACATTTTGTCAATGGTATGTTTATTGCTGGTATCTCGCTCCGGTTTGTCATCACGAGGTATGCTTTTGTTTACCTATGCGTGAATGCGCGAATCGGTGGGCGGGGCTAAACCGGCCGTGTTGAAGTAGGCGTTGATGAGTGGGTGGGGTTTTAGCGTCTTTGACGTCATACTTCCACACTTTCAAAAACGAGACGTTTGTTGAGGCTGGTGTCAATAAAAGCTTTTATTGGACTAACAAGGTCTTTTTCAGTTCTGAAACTTACAGGATATTCTTATAATATGATGACCTGTTAGATGTCAAAAGCTCAAGGAAAATTTGATTTCTCAGTTCATCACCCCTTTAAAAAACACAAGCAGACACAATAAAGTAAAAAAAAAAACATAAGCAGGTTATAAATGTGTGTTCTAAATCAAAACGTGAAAATATTTAGAGGCTTTATTCATCGTTGAGTGAACCACAGACCTTATTTCAGGCGATTTAACAAAAAACCCATTCAAAAATCCCATAGACTTTAGAGCGAAGGAACTTAGTAGTGCTAAAATGCTAACTCACTTCTGCGATTTGGCCTACAGAGTGACGTCGTAACTTCGGCACTCTATAGCTCAGATGAAAAATAATCCCAATGTCCTTTTTTTCCACTGTTGTAAACTATGTATTCATGTATCATTGCAGTGCCTAGACCAGCTGCAGAGATCGGTGGATGCGTCACAAAAAATCTTGAAACAAATCCATCACCAAAGTTTGCGGGAAGAAGAGTTGCTTTCCAATCTAGAGAACGAAGTCACATCGAGTTCAGCAACAAGTTCAAGATGCCTTTAAACAGGTCTGGTTTAAGTCTTATGATCACACATTGGACACACTGAAATGGGTTTTTCACTGTTGCTGGTTGTGTGCAGGTAAGTCCACTGTACAGAGCAGCTGTGGATGCACTGCAGTCTTTGAGCCACTCTGACTTGGATGAGATGTGTCACTACAGGATGCCGCCTGATGGAGTCGTCATGGTCATGGACATTATATGCATGTTATTCAACCGTCCATGTGGCTGGGACAGTAGCAGACAACTTTTGGTGCTATCCAGCTTCTTTCAGGTAAAAATAATCCCTTACTGAACCTTTTGAAGCAACACTTGTTTTGAGATTTGCATCATTTCCCTCTTGTGCATCCAACAGGATCTGGAATTTTTTGACTGCTCTAAATTAACAGATGAAATGATTCAAAAGTTGGGTCATATTACACAGGCACCAGCCTTTCAGCCAAGCTCTGTGCGAGATGTGAGCCGAGCTTGTGAATCTTTGTGTCGCTGGGTGACGGCAGTATACAAGTATGCTTGCGTACAGCGCCACATGGCACCTCAAAAGGCTAAAAAGTGCAATTTAGATGAGCTTATGGCTGAATGTCTCAGCGCGCTTGAGGGTTACGAGGCTGCAGGAGGAGTCCGAGCGGGAAAGACTAGTTGAATTGGTGAGACAACAGGAGCTCAACAGACAAGACATGGAGTTGCTGAAGGTCCAGCTTAGTACCGCAGAGGCTCAAGAGAGAGAGTCGTGTGCTGCTCTCAAACTGGTTGAACATCACATTAAATATTGGACATCAGAAGGAAAGGTAGCTAAAGTTGTCGATGGGTATTTCAACAGAATTTTTCAAGCAATATGCATATTGATCAAATGAAACGGTAACACTTTACAATACGGGTGCACTAATATGCATTAATTCATGCATAACTAATGCACAGATAATACTGAATTAATGTGTAACTAATAAAGAATGAAACCATTAATTAAGGATTACTGCATCAGCAACTAATAAAGAGTCTATATGATTAATAGATTAAGTAATATATGAATTGGTATCAATTCAATGTGTCATTGTGTATTAATTCCTTAATAACATATTTTATTAACTAATAGTGTAAATCAATGTGTTAATTACCACAATTAGTCAAAGCTATGCACTTCAACTTCCAGTTGTCTGCTTTAATTAATCATTAGCTAATGATTTGCAAAGGTATCATTATGTTATGACTTTACTTGTTGGGGCACATCATTATTAACTAGTCCTTTAGTAATTTGCACATGAATTTGCACTAATAATAAAGTCATTAATCATGTATTATTGCATATTAGTGTACCTGTCATATTATCTGCAAGTTGAAATACAAGACTTTGGCTCAATCTGGTAATTAACATATTACAGTTTTTCTCAATTGCTAAGATACATTTCTTGAAAGCTGCTCTCCTTTTCTCTAAACTGTAAACACAAAACCCAATTTTCAAGCTACATTCACAAAACCTCAGACTCTTCTTGCAAAACCAAACTTTCACCTCAAAACAGTTCAATCTGTTCTCAAAACTGAACTATGTTGTCAAATCGTGCCCCGAGTCAATCAAAATTAAAAACACTACTGAACAGTCACTAAACACTACGTAGAAAAATAGAAAACACAATGCTCAGGACATGAAGCTGGAGAAATAAATGTTTATTGTTCACTGTAGGCTAAATGCATGTTGCAAAAAAAAAACTGTGTATTTAGCACTTATACAAAAAGACAAAACAGAAATCTTGTGCATTTACACAGCACTTGAAAAAACCGTATGCGTTTGTATGCCGTATGCGTAAAAGAAATTCGTATGCGTTTGCCACTTGTGTACAGTAAGCCCATGTAAAAATAAAGTACAAAAATATACAAATAAGTACTGGGTCAGGCCACAGGACTTCATCCACATCACAGGCCACATTTTGTCTGGCCAGGCAACGAGGGAAAAAACCCCTGGCATGCCGTATCCAGGCTCGGCATGCCTCCACACCTATGTCACCACAGGCAAGTCCCATGGCTTGTAGGAGATTTACCCTGGTGTAAGGTTGGCGTTCATATACCTTCCACCGCCATGAGGAGAAGAATTCCTCAATGGGGTTTAGGAAAGGGGAGTACGGTGGAAGGCAAAGATTGATAAAACCTTGGTTCATATTGAACCACTCTCTAACCTGGAGGGCTCTGTGAAAACTCACATTGTCCCAAACAACAACATAGATGGGATGCTCATCCTGCTGTCCTAACAGAGCATCTCGCATGTCATTGAGGAAAATGAGGAGCTGGTGAGTGTTGTAGGGCCCCAGGTTGGCATGATGGTGGACAACCCCATGATTTCTGATGGCAGCACATAATGTGACATTGCCACCACGCTGCCCAGGAACACCAACAATGGCCCGATGGCCAATCACATTACGGCCTCTCCTTCTCCTTCTGGTGAGATAAAACTTAGCTTCAGTAAATCACTACAGTAAATCACTACTTAGAGTAATCAACATTGAATGTGTCTGGATATATGCCAACCTGTACATACTGGAACCTTTGCTCTTTGACTCGGTCTGAGTTGCAATCAAAGGGCACTCTGTATAGCTGTTTCATGCGCAGTCTGTTGCGCTTGAGGACACGATCAACAGTAAAGAGGCTGACACTGTTGATACCCTCAAAATTGACATGGTCCTCAATGATCTTCTGCTGAATTTCACTCAGTTTAATGGCATTGTTCTCATGGACCATATCAACAATTAGGGTCTCTTGGTGTGGGGAGAACATACCTGTCCTCCCACCCCCATGTGGCAGTCTTTCAATTCTACATAAAGAGAACATGGAGTTACAAAAAAAAAATACATGGAATACTAGGCCTACAAACAGTTAGACCAACCCTCCATTACAATACTACAGTACATTGGTACAGTGATGTACTGAAACATATTTACTTACAGTATACTGTGGTACAGTATATAGTATGTCATACAGTAATTGCTGTCAACATTTACATACTGTACTATAATGTCAAAAAAAATGTAATTACCTGTTCTCTTCTCTAAATCTTCGGATTATGGTGGACACAGTGAATCTACTGATGTTTGGTTGTACCCTTTGTCCAGCCTCCCTTATGCTCATACCATGGACAAGAACATGGTCAATCACAGTAGCTCTGATTTCATCAGATATTACTGCTCTTTGTCTTCGCTGACCACCTCGACCACCTTGACCACCTTCGACCACCTCAACCACCTCGACCACCTCGACCACCTCTCACACGAACTCTTCCTCTCAGATTTTTATCCATTGTAGAGCCTCACAAACCAGTGCTCTCTGAACTGGCTTATTGTATGTTCCTCACATCATTAGCCACAAGTGTGATCAATTTTGAGTTGTTGTGTTCAAGTGGTGACAAATGTGCTTTAATTGTGTTTGACTTTTGTCACCTGTGCTCACCATTATGCAGCACAGGTGCATCACAATGAAAATGTGTTGACAAGTTGTGTCTAAACAGGTGAAAAGTGCTTATGGTTTTGCCAAAAGAGTGATTGATTCAATCAGAGGGTTCAGGCAACTGAGCATTTGGTTCAGACAATAGAGTTTAGTGTTTTAGCAATTGAGAAAAACTGTAATTAACATTATTAGTTAAAAAATGAGTTTATGGAATTAATCCACAATTACATATTTAATTAAAAACAATTCATGTATGAACTAATACATTAACCTTAGACTCTTAATTAGTTCCTAATGTGGCAATCATTAATGAATAGATAATCATTAGTTACACATTTATTCAGTATTATCTGTGCATTAGTTAAACATGAATTAATGCTTATTAGTGCACCTGTATTGTAAAGTGTTACCAATGAAACTAGACAAGACATTATTTGACTCAATGATTTGATGTATTACAGGAAGCAGAGTTGGCTAAACAGTGCATTGCAGGTGACGCCCTGATTTTGGCAGCTGCTGTTACTTACTTGGGTCCATTCGGGCCTGATGTTCGACAAGAGCTGCTCCAGAAGTGGCACAAACTTTGTCTGACTGGTGAAATTCAAATGAAACCAGAATACCCAAATGCAGCCCTTTTCAATGATGCCCCAATCACAACTTTTGAACACTACGTCGCCATTCCCATCAGTAAGACATTTCAAATTGCTTTAAATCGAATACTTGGACTAGATCTGGATCGCATCCATGGAGATTCCTCTGATCTGGTCAGAAGTGTTCTTCTCTGGGGGAACAAATTTGCTTGGGCTCAGCGCTGCCCTCTACTAGCAGATCATCATAAAGATGAGGAACCTCAGATGTGGTCTTCTCTTGGTCAGTATGAAAAGCTGTCTTTTTTATATATGTCTTACTACTTAGATATATACTGTATATCAGTAATAGTGAAATTTATTTTTAGGTCGATATAAAATAGGTGAAGAAAAAGGTTATCAGGAGGATAAATATGGACTTATAGTTTCTGCTGATGATCCAGAGTTACTTGATAAATTAAATCACGGAGCAAAAAAAAGGTCAGTCATCTGTCATGTCTTCTTCGTTTTGATCTTCAGTTTAATTTTAAAATCTACACTGCGAATAATTTTAATCTCACCTTGCTGTCATCCACTGCAGGTCTAAGATTATTGGTGACGCATATTGAACGAGCAATATCAAACCTACAAATCTTTCAGGAGTTTGTTACACCAGCCAGTTCTCCTGGTCACAGCCACCCAGTTAGAACTGCTTATCCTGGCTTTTACCTTGTAATGAGCACTTCCCTTCCAGTACAAACTCTGATACATGGTGAGTGAATAAGGATGTGTTATATCGTGTCGTTTAGGACAGGATACTCATTGTATGATCCTTTTAGAAATCTCTATAGCAGGAATTTTCCAAAAAGTTTCCTACCATGAACCCCCAAATATGATTGTAAGACCCCATTTCTAAAAAAATAAAGGCATCTATGTACATTTTCATTTATCTCTATGTTTAATTTTTTTATATTATATTTGGTAACATTTTCTTTTGATGTTCCCTTTTGAACATTCTGTTGACTATAAGTAACTATATGTCAACTAACTGTCATTAGAGTATTAGTAGTATGCTTAATATCTGCTAACTCTATATTGTGATGCTCCACCAACAGACATTTTACAGACTATAAGAAACTTTGCAACTGCATGTCAACTTATTGTAACCCTAACCCTACCAGTCTACTAATACTCTACTAACACTCTAATGAGAGTTAGTAGACATGTAGGTGCAACGTTACTTATAGTCAAGAGAATGTTTGGTAACACTTTACAATACGGGTGCACTAATAAGCATTTATTCATGCTTAACTAATGCACAGAAAATACTGAATTAATGTGTAACTAATGATTATCTAAGATATTTATTAATGATTACCACATTATTAACTAATTAAGAGTATGTAAGGTTAATGTATTTGTTCATACATGAATTGTTATTAATTAAATATGTAATTGTGGATTAATTCCATAATAACTCTTTTTTAACTAATATTACCAGAATGAGCCAAAGCCTTGTATGTCAACTTCCAGATAATATGACAGGTACACTAATATGCATTAACACATGATTAATTACTTAATTGTTAGAGCATAATTCATGTGCAAATTACTACAATTACTAAATTACGAGTTAATAATGGTGTGCCTCAACAAGTAAAGTCATAACATAATGATACCTTTGCAAATCATTAGCTAATGATTAATTAAAGCAGACAACTGGAAGTTAAAGTGCATAACTTTGACTAATTGTGGTAATTAACACATTAAATTACACTATCAGTTAATAAAATATGTTATTAAGGAATTAATACACAATGACACATTAAATTAATAGCAATTCATGTATTACTTAATCTATTAATCATAAATACTCTTTATTAGTTGCTGATGCAGTAATCATTAATTAATGATTTAGTTATTCATTAGTTATGCATTAACTCATGATTATCTGTGCATTAGTTAAGCATGAATAAATGCATATTAGTGCACCCGTATTGTAAAGTGTTAGCGTGTTTTAATGGGACCAGTAAAATAACGCGAAATCTTATTTTATATCAATTATATTATAGTATTTAAATAATTGAAAAGGAACATATTTTGATGAATTCAGTAATATTTGTGTAGTGTTTTTACAATAAATACAGCACAAAAACCCAATTTGTTTTTACAAAATATAAGTAACTAGTATTCTAAATAGAATACATTGATATTAAAGGGATAGTTCACTTTGAAATATTTTTTTATATGTTTTAGCTTACCTCAATGGCATCCAAGATGTAGGTGTCTTTGTTTCCACAGTATTTTCAATTTTGATATTTTTAGGTCAAACTTTTCTTGTCTGTCAGTCATATAATGGAGGTATATGGGGTCCACCTCAAAGAGCATGCACAGAGAAGTCCAAATTAAACATGATGTAATGACTCGTAAATGTACACATTGATGGCCTAAAACACTGAAACGAGCGGGTTTTTACCTCTTGTAATCACAGTCACATCCAAGTACTCTGAGGGCGCGGGCGCTTCTGTCTGTGCAAACGCCGGCAAGCATCGGAAAGCCCCGGAAGTGATCTCTCACACCGTCGCACGTGTACGTCACTCATTGTTTACACAGAGATTTTACTTCACTGTGAAAATCTAAACATATTTAGATATACAGGAAATTGCAATGGAAGACAATTTCGATAAATCAACAGACAACTTTGATTTTTTTTCACAACCTTGCAAGAAATTACTTCCGGTGCTTGCGCAGACCGAAGTGCCCGTGCCTTCAGATCACTTGGGCGTGGCTGTGGTTACAAGAGGTAAAAACGAGATAAATACTGTTCGTTTTTTTCACACAAACCGCTCGTTTCGTGTCTTAGGCCATCAATGTTTGCTTACATTTACGGGTCATTAAATCATGTTTAAATTGGACTTCTCCGTGCATGCTCTTTGAGGAGGACCCCATTTTCCTCCATTATATGACTGACAGATAAGAACGGTTTGACCTAAAAATATCAAAATTGAAAATACTGTGGAAACAAAGAAACCTACATCTTGGATGCCCTTGAGGTAAGCTAAAACATATTAAAATTTTCATTTCAAAGTAAACTATCCCTTTAGCTTCTTTTTTTAAACATGTTAATCATGTATTTTAATATATCTTAAGTGAAAATGTTAACTTTGACAACCCTAACAAAAAAAAAGTTTTTACCCCCTCATTCACTTATTTACATAGACCCCCAGCACCTGCCTTTTAATCAACTCTTTTCCACATTTTCTGCTAGAAATTCACCCTTCTTTCCTGGAGGAGGTTCAAATGATTGATCTTTCTCCAAGCACATCTGAAGTTCGGGACCTTATTTTGACAGAACTGATGCAGATTGAGTGTTCAGAACTGTGGAAACAACATCACCAAATACAGACAAAAAAACAGATGCTTCAGTATAAACTTTTTCAAAACAAGGTTGGCTGGTCAAGGAGTTTAGATCTTTTTTGGAAAGCTAAGCTTTATGAAATATTCTTAACTTCAATTTTATTATGATCGCAGATTTCCTTGATGGAGTATGTCATGCGTGCATCTGCACCACTTCTCCAGGACCCTGAGTTCCTTCCACACGTGTGTACGTGTCAGAGTGTCTCTATTGAACTTGAGACCGAAATCAAGGAGCTATCTCAAGAGATAGATCAGCACAAACCCCTGATGGATGATTTTTATCAAATAGCAGAGCTTACCTTATCCCTTTACAACGCTCTCCAGGACGTGGCCCGAACTTTCACCATGTTATTTTTTCACTCTTCATGGATTCCTGCACACGTTACGGTCAGCTTTAGCTCTGGAGAGCCCAGACGTGAGGTCTCACAGAGAGATAGTGCCCAAAGCTGTCATATCAGAGATTACCTACAGGATTGTATCTCATGTCTTTTCTCAGTATAAACCCCGCTTGTTCCAGACCCATTCGGCTTTATACAGATTACTGGTATCTGTTGCCGTTATTGTGCACAATGAGGGCTGCCCTGAAGTAGAACGAGTCACTTTCCTCAGAGGATTAAGCAATTGGAAATCTTCAGAGTGTTTTTTATCACCATCCACACAGTCTATCCCGAAGCTGCCAAGCTGGATTCAAACACACTGTCGTGATGATGTCTATCTATTAGAGACGATTGCACCCTTCAGGGGTCTCGTGTCATCTTTGGTAAATTCGTCCAATCTATGGCGGGAATACGTGAGGTTTCCTTCCTCCACAGTGATTGGACCAGTCCCTTGTCAGTCCCACTCTCATTTGTCCACAATGCAGCGGGCTATTCTCTGGAAGATGCTGTGTCCTCATTGGCTAGCAGCTGTGGAAGAAGACCTTACAGCCTGTGCGCAAGGACACATGCTGCATTCATTTGCTGAAGACCCTCCAATGGGCTCTGTGGAAATGATCTCTAACCTTTTGTCCATGAATGAAGGTCCTGTAGTTGTACATTTACCAGATAAAAATGAAGTACCAGTAAGCGTCGACCCTCTCCACTTGATTAAACAAGTTGCTCAGTGCCAAGCGGACAACAAAGGGGTGAGTTATTTGAAATAAAAGGGAAATAAATATAAAAACCTTTTGATGAAAACTAAAATTAGAAATTTTGAAAATGCCTTGGCAACAAACTGAAGTAAATTAAGTACTAAAATGACAAAATAAAATAAATTAATAATGAATAATATAACAAAAATTATTAAAAATGTAACTTAATTTAAAACCACAGAAAAAAAAACTAAAATAACACTGTTAGTAGGAATAAAAATGGATGGTGTAGTGGTGTAGTGGTTTAGGCTCATGGTTGATTCTTTCAAGGAGCATCCATTGTGTTCTTGAGGAGGATACTTACTCCAGGGGGATTGTCAATCTAATAAGGTCATGGCACTGTTCTATGAATGTCGTGGAAACAAATTTCACTGGTGTAGTCATGTGGAAATAAATAAGATCTATTTTTAAAAGTCAGAGCTTTGGCCTAGTGTTTAGTACCAACGCATTCTCATCCCAAGGCGCCATATATGACACTTTTGCAAAAGCGTAAATATCCAACGCACATGGCACCCTTTAGCGCCAAATGAGACGCTTCGGTTATGGTTAAGTTTAGGTATGGGGTAGGGGTAGGGTTAGACCACTAGGAGGCGCCTTCTACCCGATTTATTTTTACGTCTTATTTGGCGCTGAAAGGGTGCCATGTGCGTTGGATATTTACGCTTTTGCAAAAGCGTTGTATATGGCGCTTTGGGATGAGAACGGGCTCTTAGTACATGTGCTCTGTGCTGCTCAATCCAACTTGTGACATTTCCCCTCCTCTCCTCATCAGTTCATGACCTTTCTCTCTCCCTATCCGCTTATACAGTTAATCCAAACAATTCTCATTGTTTAACCGCTCCATTCCGTACCATATGGTTTCATTATCCACTGTGGGGCTGAAACAAAGCTTTTTAGAATGCATCAGTTGTTGCCTTGAGAGTAGAGGTTGACCGATATGTTTTTTATTTCACGCCGATGGCGCTGCTCTGAATAAGGTCTCTATAGCGACCGAATTATGGTGAAAGAGCAGTTATTTCTTTTAATTTTATTATTAATTTGTGTCTATTTTGATCAAATAGTACACTCGGCCAGTTACAGAGAAACTGGTAGCCAGGCAACAGACAAGTGACCAATCCTGAGTGGCGACATCACTACGGTTAGCCAACCGTGCGGGTTTGTAATCATGCCTTGCCGAACCAAGCTCAAATAGAAAAATAACTGGAATTGTTCCTTGCTGTTCTTAGATCCATTGACGGTGGGATAATGGCTCATGAAAAATATATATCTTTAGGTTATCATGGCCACACATGCTATTATACAAGAAGGGGTAATCTTTATTTTATAATGAATATAACTATACCTTTAAATGATGTAGCAGTCTGTCATTATTTTCAACAGGTGAAGCTGAGTGTTATTTCTTTTGGATCTGGATGTCATCGAGATGCTGTTCTTTTGGCACTGGACAGCGCTGTCCAAAATGGCCACTGGTTGGTCCTGAACAACTGTCATCTGCTGGACTGTTGGGATGTCAGAGTTTTGAACAAGTTAACACAAGTAGTGTCCTGCACTACAAAAGGTGACACTAATAACCTTACAAACTACACCTACAAACTATACAGACTTCATTATCTCATTGTAAACCACCTGGGCATATGACAGATTTGAAGACAGATGGTGGGCTTCTTCTAAGCGGTGGAAGTGCAGAAAAACCTGTGCATCCCCAGTTCAGACTCTGGCTCATAACTAAAGGTGACAGACCTCACTCAGTCCCAGGTAGGCATTACACATCATAATCAGTAAAATGTCTGCACCACGGTGTAATTAAAAGGTCGACATAAAGTAAAACTAACCATATTTCTTTTCTTGGTAACACTTTACAAAACGGGTGCACTAATAAGCATTAATTCATGCTTAACTAATGCACAGATAATACTGAATTAATGTGTAACTAATGATTATTTAAGCTATTCATTAATGATTACCACATTAGGAACTAAGTCTGTAAAACTAAGAGAATTAAGAGTCTGTAGGGTTAATGTATTAGTTCATACATGACTATCATGTTATTAATTAAATATGTAATTGTGGATTAATTCCATAATAACTCATTTTTTAACTAATAGTGTTAATTAATATGTTAATTACCAGAATGAGCCAAAGCCTTGTATTTCAACTTCCAGATAATATGACAGGTACACTAATATGCATTAACACATGATTAATTACTTCATTGTTAGTGCAAATTCATGTGCAAATTTCTAAAATTACTAAATTAATTGTTAATAATGATGTGCCTCAACAAGTAAAGTCATAACATAATGAGACCTTTGCAAATCATTAGCTAATATTAATTAAAGCAGACAACTGGAAGTTGAAGTGCATAGCTTTGACTTATTGTGGTAATTAACACATTAATTTACACTATTAGTTAATAAAATATGTTATAAAGGAATTAATCCACAATGACACATTGAATTAATAGCAATTAATGTATAACTTAATCTATTAATCATATAGACTCTTTATTAGTTGCTGATACAGTAATCATTAATTAATGGTTTAGTTCTTCATGAGTTATATATTAACTCATGATTATCTGTGCATTAGTTAAGTATGAATTAATGTATATTAGTACACCCGTATTGTAAAGTGTTACCATTTTCTTAACACAATATGTAAGATTATTAGATTAAAATTTTCAAAAACCACTTGAACTATGTTATATATTATGACTTGTGTACTTACTTGTGGACAGCAGTGGCGTAGCTTTGCTTTAAAAAGTGCGTGGGACAGGTGTGTTAGGGGAGGGGGGAAGCAATCGATTTAAATAGTACATTGTGTTTAATGTGTCGTTTAATGAGATCTAATATGTGTTGGGGGCAAGATTTTTCTTGACAGAAGCCAATCACTGCATTACTGACCATGGTTTCGAGTATCGATATATCTGCCCTTTCCAATAAACACAAGAAAAGGCAGAAATATCACACTACTGAATCCAGACATTTTAATTAAATCCACAAATTTGTTTGAAGAACCAAATTAACCAGAGATCAATTATCACGATTAGAAGATCTGGCATCTGTTGAATCATCTCAGATTTTTTAAGTGAGGTACCAAGAACAGACCCCAGGTCTACAGAAAAAGAAGAAAAAAAGAAGCATGTTTTCCTTTTCAGAGAAATTAAATGGGTTGATTTTAGTTCTGGAGTCTACAGCATACAAATGCTCTCTGATGTACATAATCTATTATCTGATACAGCTGCTGTTAGGATTAGAGCCCTGCATGTGGTGTGCCATTCCTCCTGGGACCTGAAGGATGAACTGTGGTCCTCAGTAAAACAGACACTCTTCTTCTCTCCTGAAGACACTGTACACATTCAGTGTGCCATCCTGCACTCTGTCCTGCTGCAGAGACAAACATTCAAACACCTTGGTCAAGGACAGCTTTACCTTTGGTGAGGATTTGAACTCACATCACTGTACAATACATTAGAAATCCTTCTAACTCAGTCTTTTTTCCATTCATAGGACTCAGGAAGATCTTCTTGCTCTGATTGATGCACATCACCGCATAACCAAGCACTGTAGTGATCCAACTGGAGCATTAGAGTACATAGCAGGTACTGCTGGCATATGAAATGCTTTAAAAAAATGTCTTGGTTCAATCAATACAAATTATGTTGGTTGATCTGTTCTCTCAACAGGTCACCTGGTTTATGGGAGCCACGTGTCAGACCATGCTGATCTAGCAGCTGTGCAGAGTGTGATAAGGGCATGTCTAAGTCAGCCGTCTACATTATGGGGACGTGGGCAACACATTCTTTCAGATATCAATAACTTTACAGGAAGATTTGGTATGCAAGCACACACTATGACTTCAATTTCCAAAAACTATATAGCAGTGGTTCTTAGCCAGGGGGCCTGGGACCCACTTGGGGGCCTTAGCAAATTTCCAAGTGGTCCCAAATGATAACAAAAAGGGAAAACAAGCTTTAAAGGGGACCTATTTACCCTTTTTTACATTTTCAACTTTCTTTAGATTGCAATGTGTGAGCATGAAAACTGTCTAAGCACAAAGCCCATTCCAAAGGGAGTTATTCTCTATATCAGTAAGCACTATTTCTGAACTCCTTGTGTCACGAATCTGGTCCATACACTTCTGGTCAATCACCACCAGAGGTCACTCACTCACATCATGGACTCGTGCACTTCACTACAATCCCCATCATTCATTGCATTGACAACTCGCACAGCTGATTCCACTAATCACCCTCACACCTGAGAACATTCACACACTATCTCACACTCTTTATAAGCCTTGGACTTCCTCTCTCTGTGGCCGGATAGTGTTTGTATGTACGTACTGAATTGGTAGCATTTAACACTCCCCATGTGTTAGCTACTCTCTGTGCCTTCTATTGAACTCTGGTCTTGCCTTGTCCTTCTAGTTTTGATCCCTGCCTGTATTACTTGGATTCTCCCTTAGCCTAGCCCTTCGGATTCTGTTTGCACCTCGTTGACCCACGCTTGCTCTTAGGATTTCTCTGTGCTATGCCTCTGCCATACCTGTCTGCTGTACATTGACCTTGCCTGTTCTAAGATTTTGGAATAAAGCCTTGCGAATGGATCTGTACACCTCTCCTCTGGTTCACCCCGTAACAGAATATCCGGCCACACAAGGATCCAGCGGCTTTTCTGAAGAACACTGGCCAGGTATGAACCTTGCAAAACGGTTACTAGCCCTAAAGCAGGGTTTAAGACCTCTAGAGCTATATATCCAGGAGTATTTGGATTTAGCACATTTTTCTGATCTGCCTGATTGTGTTCTCATTGACTTTTTTTGTGATGGCATAAATCAACCCCTAAGATCTCAAGTAATCCTTGATGGTCCTCGTACATCGCTCAGTCACTTTTTAGATTATGCTCTTCAGTTAATTGGCTCGTCTTTCACTGTGGGGGTCGCGGAGGAATGCACCATTAACTCATCCATAACAGACCTTCCAGAGCCTTGTTGCGTCTCAACAGATCTTCCAGAGCCTTGTAACTTCTCAACAGATCTTCTAGAGCCCTGTGATGTTGCAGTTGATTGTCACGAGTCAAGCCAAGTCACAGTGTATCATCACGAGTCAAGCCAAGTCACAGTTGATTTTCCAGAGTCTCGTCTTGTGACCACTGACCAGCCAGAATCTTCTCACGTCCTGTCTGCTACACCCAGATATTCAAGGTCAGAGCTTCGATTTCCCAGTCTGGTTTCCAGTGTGAGGGATGCACCACTGGTGTCTGCACGCGCAGCTAGTATCCCCAAACCCACTCACTTTGATCCTTCAGATCCAGCATTGATTACCCCGTCAGAAGCGCTTCCCATGATGGGGATCGCTCTATGTTGCGTTTGGGCTGTGTATACTACTTCAGAACTGCCCCAGGCTAAGGCACCCACTGCAGTTAATCCAGAGATGGTGGCACGTGCTGCAGAACCTCTCGAAGCAGCGGTGTTTGCTTCAGCCACTTGTATGATGGTTGCGCCCAGCAATGTCCTCTCAGCCTGTCATGTCATGGTCAAAAGTACCATAGATGTGCACGGTACCTGTCCTGTTAATGAACTTTACCAGATTCTTGATGCTACCACTGTAGAACCTCCAGAAGTGGCGGCATCTGCTGCAGAACCTTTGGAGGTGTCAGAGGTAACTGTTTATGAATCCTTGTCCTGTCTTGTCACGGCTATGGAGGCCATCTGTACATCCTCGTCTTGTCTTGTTACCGATCCAGAGACTGTTCATGTCGTGTCTGCCGAGCCTGCGCTCCACGTCTGCCCTGCCCAGCCGGAGCTTCACGTCAGCCACGTCCAGCCAGAGACGCTTCACGTCAGCCACGTCCAGCCAGAGACGCTTCACGTCAGCCACGTCCAGCCAGAGACTGTTCACGTCGCTTGTTCCCAGCGAGTGTCTGCTGTTCCTGAGCTGGAACCAACGTCTGTTTCTGTGTTTGTGTCTGTCCCTGTCCCAGTGTCTGTTCCTGTGCACTTGTCTGTGTTTATTCCAGAGCCAGTGTCTGTTTCCGGAGTCGAGTGTCGGTTCCTATCACTCCCTGGTCTTCACCGCCGTGGCCGCCCGAGGGGTCTTCACCGCCGTGGCCGCCCGAGGGGTCTTCACCGCCGTGGCCGCCCGAGGGGTCTTCACCGCCGTGGCCGCCCGAGGGGTCTTCACCGCCGTGGCCGCCCGAGGGGTCTTCACCGCCGTGGCCGCCCGAGGGGTCTTCACCGCCGTGGCCGCCCGAGGGGTCTTCACCGCCGTGGCCGCCCGAGGGGTCTTCACCGCCGTGGCCGCACCGAGGGGTCTTCACCGCCGTGGCCCTCTGCTCATCCTGCTCCGCCCTGGTCGCCTGCACTTCCTGTTCTGCCAGGGTCTTCACCGCAGTGGTCGCCCAAAAAGTCGTCACAGCCTGCTTTGGCGGTCTTCTCCCCCCCCCATGTCATTGGAGCGTCTGGAAGCCGCTCATTGGAGGGGGGCTATGTCACGAATCTGGTCCATACACTTCTGGTCAATCACCACCAGAGGTCACTCACTCACATCATGGACTCGTGCACTTCACTACAATCCCCATCATTCATTGCATTGACAACTCGCACAGCTGATTCCACTAATCACCCTCACACCTGAGAACATTCACACACTATCTCACACTCTTTATAAGCCTTGGACTTCCTCTCTCTGTGGCCGGATAGTGTTTGTATGTACGTACTGAATTGGTAGCATTTAACACTCCCCATGTGTTAGCTACTCTCTGTGCCTTCTATTGAACTCTGGTCTTGCCTTGTCCTTCTAGTTTTGATCCCTGCCTGTATTACTTGGATTCTCCCTTAGCCTAGCCCTTCGGATTCTGTTTGCACCTCGTTGACCCACGCTTGCTCTTAGGATTTCTCTGTGCTATGCCTCTGCCATACCTGTCTGCTGTACATTGACCTTGCCTGTTCTAAGATTTTGGAATAAAGCCTTGCGAATGGATCTGTACACCTCTCCTCTGGTTCACCCCGTAACACCTTGAAACTAGGGCCGTCTTTAGGCGGTGCAACTTTAGGGGGCCCCACTGTGGCAAACATGAACATTTTAAGCATGCTTCCAAAAGCTAACCCGACCCCGCACACACCCCCCTTCATCACCGAGGTAGTCCTCGGTTCCTCTAACTTGCACTGGGCTTTAGTCTTTAGTTTTCTTTCGGAAACGTACGTCATAATATCCCTCATTTAAACAATTCCAGCCTAAGGCATACACAAAAAGAGCCTGGTTGAGTTGGTAAAATAATGTGTTGAATCTCGCGGTTATGATAACGGTTGGGTTAAATTCGTATCCTTAATTCTTGTATAATAAATCACAGACCGCTGAACAAGTCATGTAAATTAATTGGCTAAAAAACTGGTTAACATTTATTTGTTTATATTTAGCTCTTAAATAATACATACAATACTATATAATTAAACTATTTTATATTATAATTATATTATTTGAATTTTACTTGTAATTACTCATTTTCATCTATGGAACTCAAGATTCTATAAATAATTTTTACTTAAAGCTACACTGTGTGATTTTTACCCCCATCTAGTGGTGAAAAGGTATATGACCATCCAGTGAATATTAGTTTCTGTTCCTCTCAATTTCGTTTTAACTCCTACGGTGGCCAATGTAGTCCAAGATTAACATGGCTTCCAGTTCGACCTCGTCCATGAGCATTAACTCAAACGTAAGCGCGAAAGGCGAAGCTTGAATTAACGAGTATGTCCCTCTTTGGCTAATGTACTTTCAAGATGGAGGGGCAACATGGCGACCGACGATAGAACCCCTTACCCGTATGTATTTTCAATGGCATATTATACACTCATATTTTTGAAAGAACTAAGTGTTTTTAGCTAAGAATAAACCAAAAGAGTTACACAGTGTAGCTTTAAAAAAACTTGTTCAATACTACAGATGTACCAGAGAAAACCTATTAGCCTAAAGGGGAAGGGGGTCTTTGAATATTGTTGTGGACACTCGTAGGGCCTTGGAGTCAAACATTTAAATGAGAACCACTGTTATACAGTACTTTTTAAGTTTCCTAAAATAATTAAACATTTGATTGGTTATTAAATGCTTCACTTATTTATTAAACATATTTATCAACAACTTTTTCCTTTTTTTCCCCCAGAAAATGGGGGCCTATTGAAAGACTTGAGACATCGTATTCAATGTATCACTGGCAGGACGGATGCATTAATTCTGGGCTTTAGTCCAGGTATGGCAGGTGAACTGGTGAAACTAAAAAGTCATTCCCTCAACATTCAACTGCAGCAGTCACAGAACATCTATGCTGATGTCAGAGGAGACACCAGTCTTGTTTTAAGGCAACCCCAAGTACTAGACTATAGATCATCTTGGGAAAGATTGCTATCTTTACAAGACAAGGTGAAGAAAATTCACATTGGCATGGGAATGGAATCTGTTTCTCTTGGTCCGTTGCGTTGTTTCTTCCTGGCAGAGTGGGAGCGTCTGGATTCGCTGGTGTCTTCCCTCCTTTTGAACAATTTTCAGCCAGATAAATTTAACATGACAAGCTCCACTGCTGCATATCTAACATCATCAGCTCTCTCATGTCTGGAGACTCAAGCAGACCTGCTCAGGTCATACCTGTGGGAGAAGTCATCCAGTGTTGCGCCTTATGTTTATCGACTGGCTGCCTTTCTCAATCCCAGAGGCTTTCTGGTAGCGCTGATCAGAGATGCAGCCCACATCCAAAAGAAGGATATCAGCCTTTACTCTTTGCATTTCAAGGTAAATCTCAGTTTTTCAAACACAGCCTGGAAAAATCAGCCAGATAAATTCCACAAATAGGGTACAGAATAGAATCTGAAACTCTTTAAAAAGAGGTTGTTGTTTTTTGTCAGTAAATACAGGTGCTTAACCTAGAGATTGAAATGGTGATTGTTTTAAATATTTATCTATTCATTCATTTTTTATGAGGTAAGCGATCTTTGCAACTCTGTTACTCTGATTTGTGTGATTTTCAGAATTAAATAGAAAAATGAATCAATTAAAATATAATTAATAAAAAATGCCAGAATCGATAACATGGTTAAAAAACAGGGTTACACATTATTCATAAATTAAGCTGTCACTCAATAACGGCTAGCTAGTTGGGAATAAATTGTTTTTTAATTATTGATACTTATATTTACCACGAATTGAATAAAAATATTTGTTTTATAACTTTTCCTCTCAGTTAAATTTAGTAACAGGGTTGTTGCTAAAGTAACTGATGACAGATATAGTCAGCACTTTAATTTGTGTAAAAATGGAACAAAATATTATGGAAAATGGCAAAATACAGACATTGCATTTGTTTAAAGCGAGCTACTTTTTACACTATGTTAATTTCACGGTATTTAACATTTTATCAAACATATACAGTACACTCACCGGCCACTTTATTATGTATGGCTTGTTAGTACCTAGTTGGACCCCCTTCTTTTCTTCAGAACTGCCTTTATTCTTCGTGCCATAGAGTCAGCAAAATGCTGGAAACATTCCTAATAGATTTTGGTACATATTGACATGATCACATCACACAGTTACTGCAGATTTGTTGGCTCTACATCCATGATGTGAATCTCCTGTTCCACCACATCCCAAAGATGCTCAGATTCGATTGAGATCTGGTGACTGTGGAAGCCATTTGAGTTTAGTGAATTCATCATGTTCAAGAAACCAGTTGATGACCACCATGATTTGAGCTTTGTGACATGTCACATTATCCTATTGGAAGTAGCCATCAGAAGATGGTACAGTGTGGTCATAAAGGGCTGGACATGGTCAGCAACAATACTCAAATAGGCTGTGCCACTAAAACAATATTCATTTGGTACAAAGGGGCCCAAAGTGTGCCAAGAAAATATCCCCCACACCATTACACCACCACCAGGAGCCTGAACCATTGATAAAAGGCAGGATGGATCCATGCGTTCATGTTGTTTACGCCAAATTCTGACCCTGCCATTGGAGTAGCAGCAGAAATCTAGACTGATCAGGCAATGTTTTCGAATCTTATACTGTTCAATGTTGGCGAGTCAGTGCTTGTAGCCTCAGTGTCCTGTTCTTAGCTGACAGGTGTGTCTTCTGCTGCTGTAAGTCATCTGCGTCAAAGTATGACGTTATGTATTCAGAGATGCTCTTCTGCAGACCTAAGCTGTATTAAGTGTTTATTTGAGTTACTGTTGCCTCTCTATCAGCTCAAACCAGTCTGGTCATTCTTCTCTGAACTCTGACCATTCTCTGTAAACCCCATAGAAGATGGTTGTGCGTGAACATCCCAGTAGATCAGCAGTTTCTGAAACTCAGACCCACCAACAACCATGACGCAAAGTCATTCACTGCTGCCTTCACGTGCAATCATAATTATCTTAAATAAAATTTTCATAGTGAAAATGTGGAAATGAGTGCCCTTCTCAATTTGTATTTACCATTGGGAACCTTGTGGATAATTTTGATACCAAAATTCCCAAGTTGGCAGAGGGAAGAACGATCCACAACAGCTATTCCCTGGTTTTGCCGTTAAAGTTTCTTCCCCATTCTGATGCTCAGTTAGAACCTCAGCAGATCGCCTTTGACCATGCCTACATAACTAATCTGATGATGCACTGAATTGCTGCCATGTGATTAACTGATTAGATATTTGCGTTAACGAGCAGTTGAACAAATGGGTAACACTTTACAATACGTGTGCACTAATATGCATTAATTCATGCTTAACTAATGCACAGATAATCATGAGTTAATGTATAACTAATGAAGAACTAAACCATTAATTAATGATTACTGCATCAGCAACTAATAAAGAGTCTATATGATTAATAGATTAAGTAATACATGAATTGCTATTAATTCACTGTGTCATTGTGTAATAATGCCTTAATAACATATTTTATTAACTAATAGTGTAAATTAATGTGTTAATTACCACAATTAGTCATAGCTATGCACTTCAACTTCCAGTTGTCTGCCTTAATTAATCATTAGCTAATGATTTGCAAAGGTATCATTATGTTATGACTTTACTTGTTGAGGCACATCATTATTAACTAGTCATTTAGTAATTGTAGTAATTTGCACATGAATTTGCATTAACAATCAATTAATTAATCATGAATTAATGCATATTAGTGTACCTGTCATATTATCTGGAAGTTGAAATACAAGGCTTTGGCTCATTCTGGTAATTAACATATTAATTAACACTATTAGTTAAAAAAATGAGTTATTATGGAATTAATCCACAATTACATATTTAATTAATAACAATTCATGTATGAACTAATACATTAACCTTACATACTCTTAATTAGTTCCTAATGTGGTAATCATTAATGAATAGCTTAGATAATCATAAGTAACACATTAATTCAGTATTACCTGTGCATTAGTTAAGCATGAATTAATGCTTATTAGTGCACACGTATTGTAAAGTGTTACCAACAATTGTACCTAATAAAGTGGCGGGTGATTGTTATTTCAAGACTAAAAAATGAACAAACATGGAACTTTGTCTCTAACCCTAATACTCTATTCATGGAAAGTGTGATACGATTTACTTAGCTTGTTTCTCCTTTTTTCACACAGGTGCTACATGATACGGGATCACCATCAAGTGCTATATGTCTGTCTGGACTGGAGCTGCAGGGGGCGCTGTGGGATTCAGGTTCTGGAGTTCTTACAGACACTCAGTCCCCTAAACGTTCACCTTTCCCACCCCTCTGGGTCAGTGTTGTAGAGGGCAAACGTGACAGGATCTTTTCCTCTGAAAGCTCACGGTGTACTTCCTCATCCCTGTACTACTGCCCCCTGTATGTAGACAGACAAACTGCAAATGAAGGTCCGGGTCTCTCTGATGACAATATAATCACACATATTCCACTTGCAACAAGGTTAGATCCAATGCTCTGCACAATGAGACGGGTTAGGTTAACCAGTACTCTCTTACAATAAACACTGTAAGGTATGGATTATGCTCTATGAAAAAAAAAAAAAAGTAAAATTATATGTTGTAACATTATAGCAAAATATTTAACTGCAGATGGGTAAATAAATTTTATAATCTTTTAGAGAAAAAGTGAAAATGTATAGCAGAACTATTGTTCATAATATCATATATTTTTGTTGTAGTATTTACTTTTTCTGTAATTTTGTGCATGTATGAAATTAACCATGAAATAAAGCAAGTACCGTTGGGATTGGTGAATGTATTATTTAGATGACCATATCGGCCAGTGCAACATAAATATTACAATGTGCACCTTTAAAGCTTTACACTGACATGCCATAATGAATCTAATTCACTATAGTAAACAATTAAGAAAAGGTGTGTTAAAGGGTTAGTTCACCCAAAAATGAAAATTCTGTAGTAATTACTCACCCTCATGTTGTTCCAACCCCGTAAGACCTTCGTTCATCTTCGGAACACAAATTAAGATATTTTTGATGAAATCTGAGAGCTGGATCACTCCTGCATACTAGTTCATAGGCTTAAAGCTTTACACTGACATGGCATAGTGAATCTCATTCACTATAGTAAACAATTAATAAAAGGTGTGTTAAAGGGTTAGTTCACCCAAAAATGAAAATTCTGTAGTAATTACTCACCCTCATGTTGTTCCAACCCGTAAGACCTTCGTTCATCTTCGGAACACAAATTAAGATATTTTTGATGAAATCTGAGAGCTGGATCACTCCTGCATAGGCTTCTTGAGGGATTGAAACTTGCCGGCCTCAAAAAGTTATTAAAGACATTGTTAAAAGACATCGGCTCAATATTAAGTTTATCAAGTGACGAGAACACTTTTGTGCGCAAAAACAAACAAAATAACGACTTTATTTCAACTATTCACTTCCTTCTGCGCCTCTAGTCAGTTAACGTAGTGTGATAGCGTAGAGCTACGTCACACGCAGGCTCACTATTGGCCGACGCTGGTCATGTGTGTGATGCGTGTGACGTACAATAACAGAAGCTTACGCTATTAAACTAGTAACTTGACTCGAGGCAGAGAGAGAAGTAAATGAATAGTTGAAATAAAGTCGTTATTTTTGTTGTTTTTTGCGCATTGAGCCACTGAAGTCACTTGGACTATTTTAACGATGTCTTTAATAACTTTTCGAGGCCAGCAAGTTTCAATTCCTCAAGAAGTCTATGCAGGAGTGATCCAGCTCTCAGATTTCATCAAAAATATCTTAATTTGTGTTCCGAAGATGAACGAAGGTCTTACGGGGTTGGAACAACATGAGGGTGAGTAAATACTGACAGAATTTTCATTTTTGGGTGAATTAACCCTTTAAAGCTAGAGATGCATGGTTAAAAAATGTATATACCTGGCTAATCATGGTCTGCATTACGGGTCTAGATAAGAGGTGTTTATTGAGTTTGAACTGGTTTTGATTTTGATTTTGCTTTGTCATATGTTTGCTGAAAGGCTGTAACCAGCAAACAAAAATATATGCGATGTTTTGTTACTATTAACCATAACCATAAAAGAGGTCCTATAATGCCCTTTTCACATACGGTGTGTAACTGTATGTGAAGTTTTAGCTCGAAATACCACATTTATAATTTTGTAATTATGGTGACATTACTTTTGAATGTTCTCTGAATGTTCTTAAAGGAGTAGTTCACTTTTAAAAAAACCTTTGCTGATAATTTACTCACCCCCATGTCATCCAAGATGACCATGTCTTTCTTTCTTCAGTCGAAAAAAAAATTAAGGTTTTTGATGAAAACATTCCAGGATTTTCTCCATACAATGCACTTTACTGGTAACCAAACGGTTCAAGGTCCAAAAGACAGTCACAAATGCGCATCACAGAACAGAGCAAGGTGACCATTTAAGCTTATAAAACTTAAACTTTGTTATATTTTTTATAACATTCACCCTTATTCATCATCTGGAATCGTTTAAATCCCTTTGAACAGTTTGCACTGAAACTGTCTTTTGGACCTTGAACCATTTGGTTACCAGTATGGGGGTGAGTAAATAATCAGCAAAATTTTTTTTAAAAGTGAACTACTCCTTTAAGCAGTAACATTAAAAACCGCTGGAGTCTCCAAATTAAACATTTTAGGAAATGTGTGACTAACGTTTTTGTGCTATTGTTTTGAGAACATTATTAAAGACCAGATAACTTTTAACGAATATTCTATTAATGTTACTGAAAGAAGGTTTGTTCATAACTTTGAGAGAACCTTTCCAGAACATTAGCCAAGGTTCTGAGAATGGAAAGGTTTTGTGGAAAGCCCTTAAATGGAGATAGTGTGGGCATGTTTTATTTATCAAATTAGTAATCGCTCATATGTACATGTGGTGAATCAGTGCTTATAAATGTGCGTGTAGGAATAATCCACGCAATTATTGGTGATAATAATGAGACCCAGTGACTTGGTAAAAAAGCTCAAGCAGATTTTACCTACTCATTAAACTCATCCGTTACTTTCTCGGACACCTGCAGGAGTGGAACAACACCAGACGCTCCCTCGACTCCTCCAGGTCGCTCATGTGGAGAGAGTCCTGCCGCTCACCGTGTCCCTGAGCAGATGGAACGAAAGGTGGACTTTCACCTCCTTCATTAAACCTCTCCTTCTTTTCCCCTCTCTTTACCACTCTCTCATTATTTCTTCCAGTTCTTCCTCGTTCTGCTGTTCTTTTCACACTACAGAATGAGTTGTGCCCCCTCTTTTTTCTCCTTTGGGATTCTGCTGTGTTTGCAGGCTGAAGGCTGAGGAGCAGAAGACGACTGAATTCAAAGTGATAACAGTCTCTGTGAATGAGAGAAAATAATGAACCACTGCCCTCTTTTTTCACACTGACCTAGCGTATTGTCCTTCGACAGACACTAGTCTCACGGGCTCTCCCTTTTTTTCAAGCTGAAAAATGATTATCACACTACCTCTATTTGTATTATCAAAGCATTTCGGTAACTGACTCCCAGAATAACAAATATTTGGCTGTTATGTGTTATTTGGATACTGTAGCTTTCTACACTTTTTCAGTCTCTCTGTGGTAGCACAAGCTTATATAAGAGACTTTATCACAAATTTTTAGAAAACAACTAAAGACATGTCAAAAATATTTTTAGATTTAAAGTCATTGTGACATAATAAATGATTTATCCATATATTATGGAGATATCTATATACTCAACTAAAGGATTGTTAGGAACACTAATACTGTGTTTGACCACCTTTTGCCTTCAGAACTGCCTTAATTCTCCATGGCATTGATTCAACAAAGTGCTGAAAGCATTCTTTAGAAATGTTTGCCCATATTGATAGGATAGCATCTTGCAGTTGATGGAGATTTGTGGGATGCACATCCAGGGCACGAAGCTCCCGTTCCACCACATCCCAAAGATGCTCTATTGGGTTGAGATCTGGTGACTGTGGGGGCATTTTAGTACAGTGAACTCATTGCCATGTTCAAGAAACCAATTTGAAATGATTCAAGCTTTCTGACATGGTGCATTATCCTGCTGGAAGTAGCCATCAGAGGATGGGTACATGGCGGCCATAAAGGGAAGGACATGGTCAGAAACAGTGCTCATGTAGGCTGTGTCATTTAAACGATGACCAATTGGCACTAAGGGGCCAAAAGTGTGCCAACAAAACATCCCCCACACCATTACACCACCACCACCAGCCTGCACAGTGGTAACAAGGCATGATGGATCCATGTTCTCATTCTGTGTACGCCAAATTCTGACTCTACCATCTGAATGTCTCAAAAGAAATCGAGACTCATCAGACCAGGCAGCATTTTTCCAGTCTTCAACTGTGCTATTTTGGTGAGCTCTTGCAAATTGTACACTCTTTACCTATTTGTAGTGGAGATGAGTGGTACCTGGTGGGGTCTTCTGCTGTTGTAGCCCATCCACCTCAAGGTTGTGCATGTTGCATCTTCACAAATGCTTTGCTGCATACCTCGGTTGTAACAAGTGGTTATTTCAGTCAAAGTTGCTCTTCTATCAGCTTGAATCAGTCGGCCCTTTCTCCTCTGACCTCTAGCATCAACAAGGCAAGTTCGCCCACAGGACTGCCGCATACTGGATGTTTTTCCCTTTTCACACCATTCTTTGTAAACCCTAGAAATGTTTGTGCGTGAAAATCCCAGTAACTGAGCAGATTGTGAAATACTCAGACCGGCCCATCTGGAACCAACAACCATGCCACGCTCAAAATTGCTTAAATCACCTTTCTTTCCCATTCCGACATTCAGTTTGGAGTTCAGGAGATTGTCTTGACCAGGACCACACCCCTAAATGCATTGAAGGAACTGCCATGTGATCGGTTGATTAGATAATTGCATTAATGAGAAATTGAACAGGTGTTCCCAATAATCCTTTAGGTGAGTGGATATATATGTTCGAGAAGCCGTTTCACTCGGATATACATCACAATAGGGAGAAAAGACTACTGCTGCTTCCCAATTTGCACATCTTAAATATTAGCCTAATTAAAATTAGAATTAGTGTGTCCCAAATCGTAGTATGTTGAAATTATTATTCCAAAGATACCTGGATGCTCTACTTTTTCCAGTTAGATCAGATGTGCAGATCCGTGCACACTCAAACGGCTTATACTGGGATGAAAGCTGAATATTGCTGCCTTTGGAGGTATGAAGGTACGTCCAAGTCCTATGTTAGCTTCACTTCCTGTCTCCTGAGATACCTTCATGTGATTGATTATTGATTAGCAGCATAAATGTATCCGTCACTGCCTATGATATCCCATTGTGCACCATTCTGTGGACAGTTAAGCTAAAAAAATAAAAATAAATCTGGCATCTAAATGTTGCTGTTGGTTTTCAGTTTGTGTAAATCCGTATTTATTTATTTCTTGCCCATTTTTTCCACTTTTGATGTTATTTCTATCAATAAATTACTGTTGTAGTAACTGAATATTCTCTTCGTTTTCACCAAAGCTCACTTATTTGATCCTGTGCTGCCTCGAGCCTGTCAGAAATCAGTTTCACGAGGCACCTTCATCATACGCAAACACAGCCTCTGAAGACAATTTATTACCTGATAAGTCCGCTGCAGCTTTCAGACGCATCCATCACAACTTCCATTTCATGCCGACCTTAATACTATTTTTATTTATTTATTTAACTTTACGCTGATAAAAATAATAAAATATGAAGTACTGAAAGAGTGCAAACAAATCTATCTTCCATAACATAATACACTTTAAGCAAACTAGCAAAATAATGTTCTATAATTTAAGCACAAATTTCTCGAATGTATGCCCTTCTTTACCTTATGAACCTGTCACAGTAGTGCGGTTGGCTCTTCTATGATAAACTGCTTTTGATATATCATTCGTATACCACATTTTTTAAACATCTTCTAAATATGGTTTCACATTTTAAAATGTTTCTATTACCATCAGTGCCATTCTTTTAATTAGCAAAACCTATAACCAGTGAATTTTGGCCAAGCTAAAGGTCAGACACCAGCACACCCTCATCCAAAACATGACAGAGTGCAGACTGGTGTTTTATGCAGGGTAGAGAGGATTCCCCTTTTGAAATTGAGGATTATCCAGTCCAGTCCTGTTACAGGTAGTGATCTCAGAATCAGATCTTAGAGGTTATTCCCGAAATGCATTATAAGTAACAACTTCTCTGCATTTATTGCCACATACTTTAAGTTATTTCATGAAATGAAAATAAAATCATTACATTTTATTTTATACCAAATATATACAATTTATAGGGCTATTATTTGAAATACTCTGCAGAATATTTTGATTTGGCTGGTAGACATTTGTGTCACAGATCAGGAGGACACAGACAGGTAAGTTTAAATAGTTTATTGCAGATGGTAACCAACAGGAAGTGGTAGTATCTGGTTAGTTGAAAATTGCAGGTAACATTGAACAGTCTTATTAACAGAGTCTCTTATCTTTTGCAGGCTGGGCGAGAATGGAAGTCGGACTGAAGATGGGGATAAGAAGAACAGGACCAAGGACCAGAGTGCAGACGGGTGACGGACTGGAAGAAGATCGCTGGAAAGGTAGGTAGCAGGTAAGTAGTCTCAGAATGACGGGAGTCTGTAGTCATTTGTAGCGAGGCTGGTGTATCCTTGACAATTTGTTTAAAGGGGGGGGGGTTGATTGTGATTTCACTTTTTTCATTTTAAATAGTGTGTAATGTTGCTGCATGAATAGTATCTGCAAAGTTGCAGCGCTGAATGTTAAGTGTAAGCAGAGATATCGTCTTTTAAAAATCAGGAAGTTTAATGTCTACAAAAACGACTCTGATTGGGACTACAGCTGGGTTTTAGACGTCACTAACCCACACATTTGCATCAACCCTCCCTCCGGAAAATGCAAAAAAGGGCATGCTCATATTTCTGCGGCTTGTCGAGTGTGTTGTGTTCATCCAGCTATCAGGTCTTCTGTGTTTGGGCTTCCTACTGACGTTGTAGTTCGTCAACACAATTTATGTTTGATTATATTCCTGAAAATGACGAACGTAATTTAGCTCTCTGTGCTGCACATTTTCCTGAAGACAGCTTCAAGAATCTTCAATCTCCACGAATTCAACACCGGATTCAACAAGTTACTAAACTGTTACTAAAACATGAAGCTGTTCCGACTTTAGAACAAGAGTCAGCAGTTGTTGGGCCACAACCTGTAAGTAGGCTAAGACTTAATCATTTTAAATGTATTTGCAAGTATAATTTCAGATGTAATGTTTTACTTTTATCAAATGCCAGTGCTGGCTTTATAGCCACTTAGTAATGCTATTCCGTGTCTACAAAAACGCGTACAAACATTTTGGACCTGAATTTTGTATATGTACTATTTTCATGTCTATATACTTTATGAAGTTATTTTTCGATTTAATCAAGAACGTAAACCAGTGCCAACGCTGTTTGTGTATATAGTTTGATGCTATTTTGTGTAAGACAAACGTGTATAAAGTAAAAAAAATATAGGCAAATTACCAATCAGAAATGTTTAGTTAGAACCGTGTTTGGGGAGGTTCTCCTTGACTCTCTTCATCGCCGCTTTTAGGGTTCGATTCTGACTCATACTGATACTGCAGTATCGACATTTGACACCATTATGTACATTTGACAGGAACACACATGCAACTTCGCCCGTAAAGGTAATGGCCGTGAATTTTCCGGACAATGTGCATTACACAGTTTAGCCAACCACAACACACCAACCCAAACTAACCAATCTGAGCCCACTGCCTGTTTCTGAGGGAGTGGTTTCATAGAATCAGGATGTAAACGGGTCATTCAAATGACAGAGGAGAAAGCGGCTTACAATAAAGGTGAAATTTATGAAAAATAAGACTTTTAAAAAAGAAAAACCATGAATACATGTTATATTGCACCCCATAAACACAATCATGCAAAGAAAAAAAAGAGAAAACCACCCCTTTAAATACGTGTTGCACAAGTTGAATACTTTGTTTCTTGTTATATATTGCTATATGTGTGTGTGTGTGCTATTGAAACAATACAATATTGATTTACAAAAACAGACAATGGTCTATTTATCATTCCTTTGTGTGTGCAGACAAAGGAATAATAAATAGTACATGTTTCCTAGGTAACCAAAACTTTTTGACAGGTTTCATTTTGTTGTGGATGCTGAAATCCAATATGGGTGCTTTAAGTGTGTGATTGGTGAGGTGATGGTCTTGAAGTGGACGACGGCATTGGTTCACTCTGACAGCCTGAGCTTTCCATCTGCCTTGAGCCACTGATTCAACTCAACCTGTGACCTCTTCTCTTGTAGGTCAACTCATCCACCACACAAGAGGAGAGAAGGCTATTATAGCAGACTTTTCCTGACAGGTATTTCGGAAGGTAACAGAGCATGTCTTACTAAACCTGTCATTGGGAAATTGCAGCATTTAATAGCAAAATCTTAAATCCACAAAATACTTGAAAGGCAGATTCAAAACACTCATGTGTTTTTTATTTGCAAAAACTGGATTTCTTTTCGTTGAAGATATTTCATCACTCGTCCATATGGCTTTTCAATTGACATCCTAACATTCAGTCACTTAATCATCACTGATGTTAAGTAAATAGCCTTAAAGTAAATCTTAAACACCATAATTTTTTCACTTGCTATAAATAGCCCCTGCAAAACATTTGATTTATTGAAAATATATAATCTTGCAACATTATTGGACATAAATAGTGTAAGATGGACCCGATATCTTTTGGCATGTTCAGTTTGATATATTTCATTGTTTGTAAATGTGGTTAACTGAAATGCAAGCATGTTTTGAATAAAGTTATGAATTCTTAATGAATTCTTATCACATTCGAGGCAGACTTGAACACACTATTTCAGAATTGTATCTGCTGTCACCTGTTTCCTTTCACAGCAGAAATCTCCTGTAAGCCATTCTCACATGAAATCCATGTGCTGTGATGCAATACTTAGAATAGGGGAAATTATTCATGTAAATAATTTAAATGTGTTCAGTGTTAAACATTAAGTTAGATTTATTCTTAAAGGAGTAGTTCACTTTTTAAATAACTTTTGCTGATAATTTACTCACCCCCATGTCATCCAAGATGTCCATGTCATTCTTTCTTCAGTTGAAAAGAAATTAAGGTTTTTGATGCAAACATTCCAGGATTTTTTCCATATAATGCACTTCAGTGGGAACCAAACGGTTCAAGGTCCAAAAGACAGTTTCAGTGCAAACGGCAAACTGTTCAAAGGTCTTTAAAGATTCCAGACGATGAATAAGAGTCTTATCAAGTGAAACGATCGCTCATTTAATAAATAAATAACAAAGTTTAAGTTTTATAAGCTCAAAATGGTCGCCTAGCTCTGTTCTGCTGATGCATGTTCATGACTCTCCATTTCGAACTCATTCATTAAAATCTTTTTCCAAGTTAATTCGTTCGTTTTCGTTCATTGAATGAACCAAATGACTCAGAAAAGATTTGTTCATTTTGATTTGAACGAGTTCGAACAGGAGAGTCATGAACGTGCATCACAGAACAGATATGTTATTTATCTATTAAATGAGCGATCGTTTCGCTTAATAAGACTCTTATTCATCGTCTGGAATCGTTTAAAGCCCTTTGAACAGTTTGCACTGAAAGTGTCTTTTGGACCTTGAACTGTTTGATTCTCATGAAGTGCATAACATGGAGAAAAATGCTGGAATGTTTTGATCAAAAACCTTAATTTCTTTTCGACTGAAGAAAGAATGACATGGACATCTTGGATGACATGGGGGTGAGTAAATTATCAGCAAAAGTTTTTTTTTAAAAGTGAACAACTCCTTTAATGTTGATGTGTTTTTATATTAGTGGGTTTAGAATTCATTAAAGTTGCTACTTAAGATGACACACTGAATCAACAACTCACCCAGCTTTCTTTAAAGTAAAATTCCGGGTTTAAATACAAGTTGAGTTGCTGCACACAGACTGATGACCTCGTATGACCTCAGAAGACTCGGGAAATAGCGCACGAGTCGTATGTCCCACTTTTATGACACTTTTGTGTCCTTTTTTAAGTCTCAAAACTTATATTTGGATTGAAAAGAGCAACCATCATCAAACTTTTTCCTTATTTCACAGATGAAATAAAATGATAGATTTCAAAAGAAATGAACACAGTTTCATTTGATTTAATTTCATTAACTTCCATTTAACCCAGTCCTAAAACAGTTAAAACAGTCCTTTAAATCTACAGAATCCCACTACTAACTTTCTGTTGCACAGAAGCACTGACATTAAACATCACTTAATTTCCATGACAGCGGATGTTTAATGAGGTCACTGAAGTCAAGTGTGATAGACAAGGCCATTACCCACCCACTCGGAGCCAATCAAAGTCTCCGCACGATGTTCTCAGATCATTCCGGCCAGCCACGGTGGGAGGAACAGTCCGACCGTCCCCAGAATGCACACCAGCACAAACATCCAGAGGAATATCCTATCAATCACCATGGCAACATATTTCCAGTCTTCCTTCACCTGGTGGGGGAGAAGAGATTCATTCGTTTCAGATATCATGATATATTTTCCACTCATGTATTTCCTCTCAGAATAGATTTTTTGGATGACTACTTTCCTGTGAGACCACAGTGTTTTCTGTTTTTTTGTACAGCAAGAACAGTGGTAAAAAAAGAATACCAGTATCAAAGGCCAGTTCAAAGTGCCTCAGAAGAATCTCTTGCTAAAGAGGAATCTAAGTTCTTATTGCTAGTAAACATATTTATTTTTACAGTTGTAGTCTGTTTACCTTTGGAGCTCTTTGTTTTTATTTTTACTTTCATCTGTACTGTGTTTTTTTTCCGAAATACTTCATCCAAAGACAAAACCGTAACCTACTTATTAGCCTTAGTGTCATTCCAAACCCATAACTTTATTTCTTTCAAGAAACACAAACTGAGGAATTCAAAATAATTTTCGTTTATCTTTAGCAGACGACTAAGGAAATCTTTTTGTGAATGTGTTGTTAAATAGACTGCATACCGCTAAATAATAGTAAAAATATATATTTTATTTAGTTGTCCTAGCGGCCTATGCACACGCAAGCGTTCTTCGAGTATTACTACAATTCAAGGACAAATTTTTATGAGCTGGTTATAATATACAGTGCAAATTAATGAATCATTTTTAAATGATTAGTTAAGAGGAGTTACCAGAATTAAATAAATTACCCTGAATTAAATCAATAAATCATTAAACTGAAAAAGAATTTTAAAAAAATGCTGCCTTAAATTTTTAAGTACAATCAACTTAATTTCAACTTTAAATTACATTAAACTGGCTTGAAAACTGTTGAATCTTGTATAACATAAAAAAGTTGACAATTACTAACTATTTTGATGAGTAAAAGCAATGCAAAAACATACTGATCGTTCTGAAGTTACTTTCAGTGAAAATTATGTCAGTATTTACTCACCCTCATGTTGTTCCAACCCCGTAAGACCTTCGTTCAATAGGCTTCTTGAGGAATTGAAACTTGCTGCCCTCAAAAAGTTATTAAAGACATCATTAAAATAGTCCAAGTGGCTCAATCTTAACTTTATCAAACGACGAGAACACTTTTTGTGCTAAAAAAAATATATAGCTATATATATATATAGCTGCGAGCAGCGATTGCGGGCCCAAGCCGGTGGCACCGCAATCCCGGTGCCTTTAGTTACCTAAAGGCACCGGCAGGGCCGGCGATTGCTATAGGCGAACTAGGCAGTTGCCTAGGGCGTCAAATGTGTTGGGGCCGCCGCGGGCGCGCGCTCTATCGTCGCCCTTGACCTACTTCACATTCTCTGCTACTCCCCATTAATCAATAAATCATAGAGTTAGAATGAGAAGCGAAAAGAAAAAATGTTTATTAAACATTGTCATCCTAAGGCGCCCCTCAGCCACACGTTTAATAAATTAATTACTGATTATTACATTGAATTGATGATTATTGTCGACTCTTTTCCGGGGTTGCGTTACGTTGGGCAAGTGCTCAGCTGCGGTCGCGTTGATCGGAAATGAAGCGGTATAAATAAACCATCTGGTCCACAGGGACGGACACAGAGAAAGCAACAAAATAAAAAGAAAGTCCAGTAGGTAAGCCTTTCTCATCTCAGTCATTACTTCACGGTGTCGCCTACTTGAGATTCCCGGTGACCGACGTGCTTTTTGGGCTGAGACATCTCATAGCCTTTTATTTATTTTTTGTCTTAACGGCCCATAAAACTCGTACATCGGCAGCCTATTCGTTTTGTTTTGCTTAATTGCAGGTGTTGAGTTGCTTCCAAGTCTATAGCAAGTATAGAAATTTGTACAAAACTAAATATGAAAGTTTCTTTTATTTTTCATTGCATTTGTTTTACAATATAGCCTATTATGTTGAGTGTAATGTAGGCCTAGACAGACACTGTAACTAATAGATGTTTGAATTTTTCTTTGTTCAATTTGCACACTGAATTGCACCAGGTTGATGAATTTAACATTTAAATTTGATTTAAAAAGGAATTAAACATTAAAATGCACAACATTTGGGACTCCGAAACCCCCTTAGTTGTAGCAGCCAGGTAATAATTGTAATTTATCTACAACAAGTTACATTAGGCCTACATTACACAGATAAAACAATGCAACTATGTAGGATGATAGAAATATCCTTGAACGTTATTTGTAGCATTTGTATGAACAATTTATTACAGATCCTTCAACTTGTTGAAGTTTTGGAGTGATTATAAGAGCATTTTTGTTTAGTTTAATAAATGCTCATAATCAGTTTTGGGCATGTTACTTAAAAATAATTAGTTACAGTAACTAGTTACTTCTCACAAATTCTCACAGAGTTAGTAACTGAATTAAATCATTATAAAAGTAACTAATTACCAGAGAAAGTAACTATTGTGTTAAAAAAAGTTAAAATAGGCCCAACTTGGATGCACCCAATATTAAATATGTTAAATTAATTAAATGGATTGGACACTGTATAATAAATTATTATTATAAAACATTGTACACTTATCTACACTATTGTAATGTTGCTGTGGGACAATGTGGGAGACAGCAATAAAATGCAATATATTATTTTAAAATAATATTTGGGGGGGGGGGCGCTGAAATCGATCTCGCCTAGGGCAACCAAAGGGATAGAACCGGCCCTGGGCACCGGGATGGCGGTACCGCTCGGCTTTGGCCCTCCATCGCTGCTCGCAGCTATATTTATATATATATATATATATATAAAGCCGGTGGCACCGCCACCCTTGGTGCCTTTAGGGTTATTCTGACGACGTGCAAAAACGTAACCCCTACTTTGGAATACATACTAGTATGTATTCCACAATTGGAATACATACTAACATACTAGTCAGAACTGAATAGTTGATATCTGAATGACAGATCACCATAGAAGTCAATGGAAAAAATGTGACTAGTAACAAAAAATAGTTACTAGTCACCATTGAAAATAAGTACTAGTGTCTATTTAATAGGTACTAGTATCTAATGAATAAGTACTAGTAACTAATTAATAAGCATTGGTATGTAATGAATAAGGACTAGCATCTAATGAATAAGTACTAGTATCTAATAAATAAGGACTAGTGTCTAATGAATAAGTACTAGTATCTTTAAAAAGGTACTAGTACCTAAAGAATAAACACTAGTATCTAAAGAAAAGGCACTAGTATCTAAAGAATAAGCACTAGTAGCTAATGAATAAGTACTAGTACTTAATAGAATAGATACTAGTATCTAAAAAATAAGTACTAGTAGCATGAAAATAGAGACTAGTAGGTTAAAATGATTAAATGTTAAAACGGCTTGCCATACTCTATCTGTCGTTTCGACTAGTCACAATTACGTTACAGATATCTTAAATGATAATACAAACTATCCAAAATGTAATTACGACTAGAAAGACGTTGTTGATATCTACAATGTTAATTACGAATAGTCAAACTTAGCTTTTAAATGTTAAAAGGGCTTGCCATACAGAAGTGTAGGCTCAGAGAGACACTCAACATTTTCAAACCAAAATATCTGACTTTCTGTGGGTCCTAGCTCATGAGTGTAAATTAGAAAGTTGTCCGGCTTGAGGAGAATATATGAATATATGAAACGATGAGATCAACATGTGTACTGAGTTTCATATTATTACATGCAAGCGTGTTTGATTTATGGACCAAGTTTTGGACCCCGTTCCAGGGGCGCTGTCTAGCCCCCTTGCCACACCCGGGTACCATCTTCAGCCCGGCTCTGATGGCTGTGGGATCTGACCTGTGTGCAAAGTTTCAAGAGTTTTCAAACCCGTTAAGGGCCCCAAAAGCCGCTAAGAGACTCAAAATCATCAAAAAAAGGAATGTTAAAGTTTGATGCGTTGCTATGGCAACATTATCTTAGATATTGAATAATGCTTTCACAGCTCTTCATCTGGCGTGTGTTTACATTATACACATGAAGTTTGAAGCAAATCGGGTAAAAGTAAGAGTGCGATTTCAAAGCATTTTGAAAGTGAAACACTTTCTGCTGCCAGTTGGTGGCGCTATATATTTGACTCACAATAGTCACATCCATGTGATCGGCCTCTTACAACGAACACACTGCTGAAGTTTCATCAAGATCAGTTAATGTATGCAGAAGTTTTAACACACTTCCTTTTTGATTTATTTACTTACTTTTTTGATTTATGGACCAAGTTAATTTAATTAATACACTAATTATATAAAACTATTGTCAATGCACTACAATTAAACGGGTTATATGCCTTTACTTATAAAAAAAATAAAAATAAAAACTTATTTAAAAAATACCAGGCTTAAGAAATGTATTTACTTTAGCAGGCCAGACACAGTGAAATGGTTAAGCCCCCTCTATGGGATCAAAATCCCGCCAAATGTATTGCGGCCACTGATCAAAAAATAATAAGCGCTGATTCAAAAATGTAAAAACACATGTAATAATATATTGCATAAACTGCAAAAAATAATACAAAAATATCAGAAAAGCAAAGAACGTGGTCAAGGATCAAAATATAATAAGCATGAATCAAAAAATAACAAGCATGAATAAAAACTTTAAACACATAAAAAAATATTTTGCACAAAACTTAGATTTATGTTCATGTTTTTCGCTCTTCTTTCCGTGTTCTGCGCTTGTTCTTCCAAATGTTGCAGTTCGAGTTTCATGTAAATTAGGGCTGGCTTAAGCGTCACCATTGGTCCATAGTTCTAGATTGACAGCTCCTCCTCTAGCCAATCAATCGAAGAGGAGAGTTGACGTCACTTCAATGCGACTCACGCTACTGATTCACTCCATGGATTCACTCATAAAGGGGAAGGACGTAAAGTTATCTGAACTCTGGACACATACAAATAATTAAATTCCTCTTGTTTGAGATAGCCTAGGCTACATGAGAATTTTATGTGCACACTGGTAATTGGTGTTAAACAATATTACTTGGCTCATAACGTTAATATGTTAAGGCAGCTCTAAGTGAAACATCCTGCATTTTTGAAACATTGTACATTTCTTTGCAAAAATTAAGTTAAAAACGGCCATTGTAACCGTAGGACTTTAATCTGTCAACGCTACACGCAGCCTACCTTTATATATATACACCTTTATAACTATATTTTATATACTACATTTTATTTAGTTACATTACAGACAAGGTGCAAAAAGTAGGCAACAAGGCACATACAAGGCATTTGTGTACATCTCATAGTATGTAAAACAAAGAACACCATCAACAACAACTAACATTTAAAATAAACATGTAGCCTTTGTAATAATAATAATAATGCACAGCCATAATCTGGCGATCGTTACATAGGCTATGCCATCCTCAAAAGCTATCATATAGATAGCCTGGTAAATTAATTAAGACTAGATACCATTTGACAAAAGATTAATGAAATGATAGTAGGCTACAGAGTAGATTACAGAAACCTGGTGGATTTGATATGCAGTGATTTATTACTTATTGTGTTTATTTACATAGCTACATATTTGCATATTACTTTAGGATTAATGTTTTATATATAACTTACATTTTTAATACAACAACATGAAAATTATTCTGGAGTGCGGCTGTCCAGCAGAGTTTAACGTCAGAGTATTAATAATCCTAAAGATGATTAGCTGCTTCTGGTGTGTTTGATTAGGGTTGGAGGAGCTAAACCCTGCACACAGGACCGACATTGCCCGATCATGTTATAGATTAAATATGAAAGTAAAACGGCCTGTAGGTGGTTACAAGTTGTTGTCTTTATGAATGAGTCATTAATTCAAACTTCTCGTTCAAATCGGGAATTCTTTGATGAAACTGTTGTGTGGCTCAAAGAAGATCGAAGCTCCAGAAGTAAGGCCAGCAATTATGATGGATCATCAGACAGGTACAACTTTGACAGTTCGTCGTCGTTAGGATGTCTATAATAACGTATCACCAGGTTGACGTATATGTAGCAGTAACAGGTCGAGTTGCAGGCACACATATAGTTTAATGGTGTCCTGCCACGGAAAGACTTTTGCCTGCTGTCTGCTGAACTGTTGGTTATCTTCACCTGCACCTCTACGAGTGAACAATCAGTAGCGTCATGAGTCGCATTGGAGTGACGTCCACTCCCCCTCTTCGATTTGATTGGCTAGAGGAGGAGCTGTCAATCTAGAACTATGGACCAATGGTGACGCTTAAGCCCACCCTAATTTACATGAAACTCGAACTGCAACATTTGGAAGAACAAGCGCAGAACACGGAAAGAAGCACGAAAAACATGAACACAAATGTAAGTTTTGAGCAAAATATATTTTTTATATGTTTAAAGTTATTAATCATGCTTGTTATTTTTTGGTTCACGCTTATTATATTTTGATCCGTGACCACGTTCTTTGCTTTTCTGATAATTTTGCATGATATTTTTTCAGTTTGTGCAATATTTTTACATGTGTTTTTACATTTTTAAATCACGCTTATTATTTTTTGATCCGTGTCCGCAATACATTTGGCGGGATTTTGATCCCATACCCCTCCCCCTACACACACACACACACACACACACACACACACACACACACACACAGACTGTGTGTCAAGAGACTCAAAATCACACACACACACACAGACTGTGTGACAGGCAAAGACAGGCCTAGGCTCAGAGAGAGCATGATCATATTCAAACTACAATATCTGACTTTCTGTGGGTTTGAGCTTATTATTGTTAATTAGAAAGTTGTTTGGCTTGAATAGAACAATATACACGGCAAGTTTTGTAACTGTCAGTAAAACTAACCAAGTTATAACACACTTTATGTGTCCTTTTTTAGTCAAAAAAATCCGCCACGGCTAAACCGTTCGAGATATCACAAATCCGTCCGGAATTTAGCATCCTCAATGTCTTGACTTCATGCACACCGAGTTTGGTGGTGATTGGTAACAGCATGGGTTGTAATTTGATGTTTTTCTAGGACATTTATTTAAAAAAAAAACATAATTCCCAACTTCCGTTTGAACTGTCGTAAAACTTAGAGCACGAAAGTTGTTTGGCCTGATGTGATCTATGAGTGTACCGAGTTTCATATTAATCCATGCACGTGTGTTTGATTTATGGACAAATGTTCGAATCCCTAAAAGAATGCATCCTAAAAGAATGGTAAAGTTTGATGCGTTGCCACGGCAACACTTTCAAAGATATCAAGAATCCATTCATAGGTCTTCATCTGCCGTGTTATACAGATGAAGTTTGAAGCAAATCGGGTAAAAATAAGAGGGTGATTTCAAAGCATTTTAAAAGTGACACCCTTCCTGCTGCCAGTTGGTGGCGCTATAACTTTGACTCACAATAGTCACATCCATGTGATCGTCCTCTACAGCGAACGCACTGCTGAAGTTTCATCCAGATCAGTTAATGTATGCTGAAGTTATGACACACTTCCTGTTTCACGTTTCTCGCCATAGATTCGTTTCCTCGCCACGGCCAAACCGTCCGAGATATCAAAAATCCCCACGCAAACTTTCATCCTCAATGTCTTGACTTCACGCTGACCGAGTTTCGTCGAATTTGGATCAGAGCTCTAGGAGGAGTATTTAAAAGTTCATTGCGTGTGTTTTACAAACAAACCTCAATAGCCGACTTCCTGTTGGGCTGGGGTAAGAAGTAAGAGCGCGAGGTATAGATGAAATGTTGCTATCGACATGTGTACCGAGTTTCATATTATTACATGCAAGTGTGTTTGAGTTATGGACCAAGTGTTCGGACCCCGTTCCAGGGGGCGCTGACGAGCCGCCCTGCCACGCCCGGGTACCAGCTTCAGCCCGGCTCTGATGGCCGCGGGTTCTGACCCGTGTGCAAAGTTTCAAGAGTTTTCGAGCATGTTAAGGGCCCCAAAAGTGCCCGAATAGTCGCTAAAGAAAAAAAAAATAATAAATAAATAAAATATAGCTGCGAGCAGCGATTGCGGGCCCAAGCCGGTGGCACCGCAACCCCGGTGCCACCAATGCTTATTAATTAGTTACTAGTACTTATTCATTAGATACTAGTACCTATTAAATAGATACTAGTACTTATTCATTAGACACTAGTACTTATTTTCAATGGTGACTAGTAACTATTCTTTTGTTACTACTAGTCACATTTTTTCCATTGACTTCTATGGTGATCTGTCATTCAGATATCAACTATTCAGTTCTGACTAGTATGTTCAGTATGTATTCCAATTGTGGAATACATACTCATATGTATTCCAAAGCAGGGGTTCCGTTTTTGCACGTCGTGCAGAATAACCCTAAAGGCACCAAGGTGGCGGTGCCACCGGCTTTATGTATATATATATATGTGTGTGTGTGTGTGTGTGTGTGTGTGTGTGTATGTGTGACTGCGAGCAGTCGATTGCGGGCCCAAGCCGGTGGCACCCGCAACCCCGGTGCCTGGAGGCACCGGGATGGGCGGTACCGCCGGCTTCAGCCCTCCATCCCTGCTCGAGCTATATGCTATAGGTGTATGTGTGTGTGTGTGTGTGTGTGTGTGTGTGTGTGTGTGTGTGTGTGTGTGTGTGTGTGTGTATAAAGCCGGTGGGCACCTGCCACCTTGGTGCCTTTAGGGTTATTCACGGCACGCAATAGGCGTAACCCTTGCTTTGGGAATACATACTAGTATGTATTCCACAAATGGAATACATACTAACATACTAGTCAGAACTGAATAGTTGATATCTGAATGACAGATCACCATAGAAGTCAATGGAAAAAATGTGACTAGTAGTAACAAAAGAATAGTTACTAGTCACCATTGAAATAAGTACTAGTGTCTAATGAATAAGTACTAGTATCTATTTAATAGGTACTAGTATCTAATGAATAAGTACTAGTAACTAATTAATAAGCATTGGTATGTAATGAATAAGGACTAGCATCTAATGAATAAGTACTAGTATCTAATAAATAAGGACTAGTGTCTAATGAATAAGTACTAGTATCTTTAAAAAGGTACTAGTACCTAAAGAATAAACACTAGTATCTAAAGAAAAGGCACTAGTATCTAAAGAATAAGCACTAGTAGCTAATGAATAAGTACTAGTACTTAATGGAATAGATACTAGTATCTAAAAAATAAGTACTAGTAGCATGAAAATAGAGACTAGTAGGTTAAAATGATTAAATGTTAAAACGGCTTGCCATACTCTATCTGTCGTTTCGACTAGTCACAATTACGTTACAGATATCTTAAATGATAATACAAACTATCCAAAATGTAATTACGACTAGAAAGACGTTGTTGATATCTACAATGTTAATTCCGAATAGTCAAACTTAGCTTTTAAATGTTAAAAGGGCTTGCCATACAGAAGTGTAGGCTCAGAGAGACACTCAACATTTTCAAACCAAAATATCTGACTTTCTGTGGGTCCTAGCTCATGAGTGTAAATTAGAAAGTTGTCCGGCTTGAGGAGAATATATGAATATATGAAACGATGAGTCAACATGTGTACTGAGTTTCATATTATTACATGCAAGCGTGTTTGATTTATGGACCAAGTTTTTGGACCCCGTTCCAGGGGGCGCTGTCTAGCCCCCTTGCCACACCCGGGTACCATCTCAGCCCGGCTCTGATGGCTGTGGGATCTGACCTGTGTGCAAAGTTTCAAGAGTTTTCAAACCCATTAAGGGCCCCAAAAGCCGCTAAGAGACTCAAAATCATCAAAAAAAAAGGAATGTTAAAGTTTGATGCGTTGCTATGGCAACATTATCTTAGATATTGAATAATGCTTTCACAGCTCTTCATCTGGCGTGTGTTTACATTATACAGATGAAGTTTGAAGCAAATCGGGTAAAAGTAAGAGTGTGATTTCAAAGCATTTTGAAAGTGAAACACTTTCTGCTGCCAGTTGGTGGCGCTATATATTTGACTCACAATAGTCACATCCATGTGATCGGCCTCTTACAACGAACACACTGCTGAAGTTTCATCAAGATCAGTTAATGTATGCAGAAGTTTTAACACACTTCCTTTTGATTTATTTACTTACTTTTTTGATTTATGGACCAAGTTAATTTAATTAATACACTAATTATATAAAACTATTGTCAATGCACTACAATTAAACAGGTTATATGCCTTTACTTATAAAAAAATAAAAATAAAAACTTATTTAAAAAATACCAGGCTTAAGAAATGTATTTACTTTAGCAGGCCAGACACACAGTGAAATGATTAAGCCCCCTTGCCCTAGTCAAAAAATCCGCCACGGCCAACCGTACGAGATATCACAAATCGATCCAGAATTTAGCATCCTCAATGTCTTGACTTCATGCACACCGAGTTTGGTGGTGATTGGTAACAGCATGGGTTGTAATTTGATGTTTTTCTAGGACATTTATTTAAAAAAAAAAAACATAATTCCCGACTTTCCGTTTGAACTGTCGTTAAAACTTAGAGACACGAAAGTTGTTTGGCCTGATGTGATCTATAAGTGTACCGAGTTTCATATTAATCCATGCACGTGTGTTTGATTTATGGACAAATGTTCAAATCCCTAAAAGAATGCATCCTAAAAGAATGGTAAAGTTTGAATGCGTCGCCACGGCAACAGTTTCAAAGATATCAAGAATCCATTCATAGGTCTTCATCTGCCGTGTATTTACATTATACAGATGAAGTTTGAAGCAAATCGGGTAAAAATAAGAGGGTGATTTCAAAGCATTTTGAAAGTGACACCCTTCCTGCTGCCAGTTGGTGGCGCTATAACTTTGACTCACAATAGTCACATCCATGTGATCGTCCTCTTACAGCGAACGGCACTGCTGAAGTTTCATCCAGATCAGTTAATGTATGCTGAAGTTATGACACACTTCCTGTTTCACGTTTCTCGCCATAGTTTCGTTTCCTCGCCACGGCCAAACCGTTCGAGATATCAAAAATCCCCACGCAAACTTTCATCCTCAATGTCTTGACTTCACGCTGACCGAGTTTCGTCGAATTTGGATCAGGAGCTCTAGGAGGAGTATTTAAAAGTTCATTGCGTGTGTTTTACAGAAAAACCTCAATAGCCGACTTCCTGTTGGGCTGGGGTAGAAAGTAAGACGCGAGGTATAGATGAAATTATGCTATCGACATGTGTACCGAGTTTCATATTATTACATGCAAGTGTGTTTGAGTTATGGACCAGGTGTTCGGACCCCGTTCCAGGGGGCGCTGACGAGCCGCCCTGCCACGCCCGGGTACCAGCTTCAGCCCGGCTCTGATGGCCGCGGGTTCTGACCCGTGTGCAAAGTTTCAAGAGTTTTCGAGACATGTTAAGGGCCCCAAAAGTGCCCGAATAGTCGCTCAAAAAAAAAAAAAAAAAAAAAAAAAAAAAAAAAAAAATAAAAAAGAAAAAAAAAAAAAAAAGAATAATAATAATCGGAAGGAAAACAATAGGGCTCTGCGCCCTTTCAGGGGCTTGGGCCTGATAATCGGAATGAAAACAATAGGGCTCTGCGCCCTTTCAGGGCTTGGGCCCTACAAATAAAATATAAATATACTGCGAGCAGCGATTGCGAGGGCTCCAAGCCGTGTGGCACCGCAACCCCCGGTGCCTGCAAAGGCACCGGGATGGGGAACCGTCCGGCTCTGGCCCTCCATGGCTGCTCGCAGCTATATTTATATGATATATGTATATGTAGTATATATATATATAAAGCCAGGTTATTATCACGACGTCAAAAACGTAACCCCTGCTATTTGGAATAAGTACTAGTATGTATTCCACAATGGGATACATACTAACATACTAGTCAGAACTGAATAGTTGATATCTGAATGACAGATCACCATAGAAGTCAATGGAAAAAATGTGACTAGTAACAAAAGAATAAGTTACTAGTCACCATTGAAATAAGTACTAGTGTCTAATGAATAAGTACTAGTATCTATTTAATAGGTACTAGTATCTAATGAATAAGTACTAGTAAGTACTAGTACTTAATGGAATAGATACTAGTATCTAAAAAATAAGTACTAGTAGCATGAAAATAGAGACTAGTAGGTTAAAATGATTAAATGTTAAAACGGCTTGCCATACTCTATCTGTCGTTTCGACTAGTCACAATTACGTTACAGATATCTTAAATGATAATACAAACTATCCAAAATGTAATTACGACTAGAAAGACGTTGTTGATATCTACAATGTTAATTACGAATAGTCAAACTTAGCTTTTAAATGTTAAAAGGGCTTGCCATACAGAAGTGTAGGCTCAGAGAGACACTCAACATTTTCAAACCAAAATATCTGACTTTCTGTGGGTCCTAGCTCATGAGTGTAAATTAGAAAGTTGTCCGGCTTGAGGAGAATATATGAATATATGAAACGATGAGTCAACATGTGTACTGAGTTTCATATTATTACATGCAAGCGTGTTTGATTTATGGACCAAGTTTTTGGACCCCGTTCCAGGGGGCGCTGTATAGCCCCCTTGCCACACCCGGGTACCATCTTCAGCCCGGCTCTGATGGCTGTGGGATCTGACCTGTGTGCAAAGTTTCAAGAGTTTTCAAACCCATTAAGGGCCCCAAAAGCCGCTAAGAGACTCAAAATCATCAAAAAAAGGAATGTTAAAGTTTGATGCGTTGCTATGGCAACATTATCTTAGATATTGAATAATGCTTTCACAGCTCTTCATCTGGCGTGTGTTTACATTATACAGATGAAGTTTGAAGCAAATCGGGTAAAAGTAAGAGTGTGATTTCAAAGCATTTTGAAAGTGAAACACTTTCTGCTGCCAGTTGGTGGCGCTATATATTTGGCTGCGTTTACACTTGGCATTAATATGCGACCTGTATCCGGATGTTGTCCACATACACATTGAAAAGACAAGTGTAAACGCGCTTCTAATCGGAATGTTATCCGATTCGGCGTGTCAGGTTCAGAGGTAGTCGAGGACGCTTTGTGATCGGATCTCAGTGTAATGTAAACGCAATCCAGCCATCGTGTCTGCATTCACAGGTGGACGTAATTTAAATCCCACCCAGTCTCCCCGCGTGGCTGTGGAGAAATAATGGCCAGACGCAGTTTAGACAAGAAATAAAAACTTATTTGAATCTTACAATAAACGTTTATCTTTAAAACAGTTAATTTAGGCTTACATGATACTATGTGTGTCATTTTTCATTTAATTGTGCAACATTATCTGAACGAGGCGATCGCCTGTACATTCACAGTCAGTCATGAGATCTTAAATAAGAGCTGCATGCTGCTTTGCCAGAGGAATAATCGCAATCTGATTTTTTAAATGTTGAATGTTTTTATTGAATGTCTTTGCATGTTAACCAATCTCCCATTTTCTGTCAATATAGTCATTGCACGCTATAACCTTAAAACCAGATGATCGATGATATGACTTTGTTTTATGATCTAAACAGGGTATGAAAATTGGCAAAGAGGTGGGATTAGCTGAGGCTAACAGACTGCAGACAAACAGCTGTCACAATCCACCGTCACTCAAGTGGTCACGCCCTTAATTATGCACAACTTTAAGGCTTAATGTAATTTAAAATTGAAACAAATGAGTTCTAAAAAAATTCCCCAAAAACGTTTTCTGCTGTAAATTTGGGCAAATTTTGGGGGTGGGTGGGATAGCCCGTCTCTAGAGGCCAGTCGAAGAATTGCAGTTTAAGTCAGTTCTGTGTTGGAATTAAGAGACATCCGGAGGGTTGCCGCTTGATCCCGATGCAAGAGTTGTGGTTTACAAATCACCACCACAACACCCTAAAGGCCAATTTACACTTCTGCGTCAGAGGGTACGCCGTAGTGTACGACGTTGGCTACGCACCGTAGGCGACGCCGTTGTGAGCATTTATACTTCTGCGTTCAGGTCTTGGTTGCTCTGCAGTACTGCTCCGAAACGCTAGTTGGCGGCGGAGGGTTTTAATGTTCCACTGTTTAGATTCCTCGAGTTGCGGCTAGGTTTACTACAAGCCTGAAAGAGAGTGGATCATGTTGGAGTTGGAGCTTATTGAGGTGGAAAAACAGTTCATTTTAGTGAAATTACTAAAACTGAAAGGCAGAAATGAGAGAAGACGTCGGAGGAGATGGTACGTGTGGAAATGCGTGAGAAGGTACGTGCGGAAATGCGTATGAGGAAATGCGATGCTACCAAGCCGACCAATCACCGATCTTGCGGTCCGCGTCGCCGCGACGTGTAGTTACATTTTTGAGGAGGTGCGCGTCAGGCTACGGCGAAGGGTACGCGTATGGGACGCGCGTCTGTGCGATCATGCTACGACCGGTACCTACTGCGCGCACCCTACAGCAGAAGTATAAATTGGCCTTAAGTCAAACGGATTGTGCAAAAAATCGTCTGATAGCGTGCAGTCATGGGACCCGGCTTTAGTCAGGTTAGTCATCATATTGAATTTGACACATGGGGGCTGTTCACACCTGGCCACTTCATGCGTTTTCTCAGATCGGATAGCTATCTGATTTATCAAAACGATTCAATTAACACCTGGTCATATAAATGTGTTTTTGCAAAACCGATATAAATCCGATCTTCAATTCCCGCGCTATATGCGGATTTAATGAAGTGCACGTCACCGAAAGCAACAGATAAGCTGCATATTATTGATCATCGGCTAATTTCAAAATCTGCAAAGACGGCGATAAGAGAGAGCGGCAACAGAACTGGTAAGATAATTTCGTTTCTTTATTTTTAATGAAGATGGTATTGTTAATGGACTGCGACTTACTTTCACTTTGATTTTCAATAGATTGCGGTGACACTGGCTAATGAATAGGCGCTCAGCTGCTACGTCTAGGTGATGCGTGTCGCAGTAGCGTCGTCATATCTGACTAAAATAGCATGACAAATGGCCTATAACACGCTCTCACGTGTTTATTTTTTAGCATTTTTAGGAGTAGTAACATTTACATATGTGGTTTCAAGAACCAGATGCATTTACACATGTCCAGTTTCGTCTCAAATCCAGTTTCCGATTCAAATTCCGTCTCAAATGCGTCTTCAGGGGGCATTTACACCTGGTCTTTTCACGATCGGATAGCTATCCGATCACAGAAAACACATGAAGTGGCCAGGTGTAAGCGGCCCGATGAAAGCAGACTGTGTGGGAGAGACTAATGGGGGTCGCACACCAGACGAGAAGCTCAGCGCCACGCCACGTGTAGGACAACTCCAGGTATGGCACACAGAGCGCGCACATTCAAATCGCGCGAGCTCAATTTTGAATCAACTCCTGGTAGAAGAGGTGCACGATGTGTAAGTTTTAACTTGATTTATTATTTTTTTTATGTTGATTGAATAATAGCTGACGTTTAACGTGAATAAAGTAAGTGTCTAGCACGTTAAATCTGTTATTTTGTTTGTAACGTTATTCGCTGTCCTATGCAACTATTTCACAAAATACAATAGTATTTCATTTAGCTCAGCGTTTAGCTAACACCGAGTGAAAACAGCACAAGGTGAAGCCACGCACATTAACAGATGAATGAGACAAATAAATGTAAATTTAATATAAAACTATGCAAATGCCGCTCTGTGGCGCAGCAGGGTTTTGAACAAGGTCCTGAGCCATAGCTGGGGGCGCGGACAGGCGGCGAATGGCGCAGCCGGGTGTGTGCACACTCATAGAGAATGATGTGTTCTAAAATTTAAAGTTATCAGTTGTCTAGGCAACTATGTCACAAAATACAATAGTATTTATTTAGCTAGCGTTTAGCTAACCCGAGTGAAAACAGCACAGGCTGAAGCCATGTACATTAACGTCATTTCAGACAAATAAATGTAAATTTAATATAAAACTATGCAAATGCCGCTCTGTGGCGCGGCAGTGTTTTAAACAAGGTCCTGAGCCGTAGCTGGGCGCCGCGGACAGACGGCGAATGGCGCAGCCAGTGTGTGTACACTCATTAGAGAATGATGTGTTCGAATTTTAGCTTATCAGTTGTCTGGGCAACTATGTCACAAAATACAATAGTATTTGCTTTAGCTAGCGTTTAGCTAACTCCGAGCTGAAAACAGCACAGGCTGAAGCCATGTACATTAACTGAATGACTTTGAGACAAATAAATGTGAACGTAGCATAAAACTATGCAAATGCCGCTCTGTGGCGCGGCAGGGTTTTGAACAAGGTCCTGAGCCGTAGCTGGGCGCCGCGGACAGATGGCGAAATGCGCAGCCGGTGTGTGTACACTCATAGAGAATGATGTGTTCGAATATTAAAGACATGGCGCTGCACGACGCTGGCGTTGTGCTACTCGTCCGATGTGCGACCCGTCCGATGTGCGACCCCCTTTAGAGTCTCATACAATGGCAAGACACTGTGTAAAAGTCCTAGATTAACTTTTTCCGAAAAGACAGTGTTTTACCAGCTCAACAATCGCTACAGTCTGTTAAACAACAGTGCTATACATTCGAACGCACTGTACTATATCACTACCACAGCGTTGTTTTCATTCTTGTCAAAAAAGTAAATAAGGCGCTACCCGTATTAAGGTCTATTGCACTCAGAAGGCATCAGAAGAGGAAACGCAAAAAAAAGTATTTACATACACATACGTATCCCTAAAGAGAGGTCAGTCACCTTGTACACAGTGCCGAAAGCTCCGGACCCAAGCACTTTGATCTTCTTGAACTCCGTCTCTTTGAGGATTCCGCAGCAAGGCCTGGTCTGGGGGCTTGGCCGCCTGAGGTCAGAGGCTCCACAAGCTGTAAGGGACAAACAGAGTCAGGAAACCTCCCCTCCACACTCAAACCACATCCTGTCCTTCAGGCAGACCACGGATAACAGGATCTGCCTATTACGGATAGCACTGTTGCCTCAATGACTGATTTCCATCAGCTTTCGTACTGAGACTGTTGACATTACAGCTGCAAACCGGCTTTGTTGCATTGAATCTCGCATCTTTCAGCTTGTCTGAAGTTACTATATCTGCCTCTATTCGGAAGCTATAAATCATTCAGCTCTTTCCCGCAGACATCAAACTCTGCCAACTCTCTTCTTTCTGTGAGTGTTTGGATGTTCAGCAGTAGATATTCAGAATATTTATATCCTGGTTGTCTCTGCGGTCTGACCTCTCTTTCTTGCAGGAGTCGTCGCAGGGTTCTCTTCCTTCTGATGTGGCGTCTGCCGAAAGAGACAGCCACTCCTGAGAGCCAGGATTACAAACGCCAGCAGACCTTCCAACTACACCAGCGGCAATCACTGGCAAACCCAACTACCAAGCAAAGGAACATGATTGAGTAACATGCAGTTGAAGATGGTCCCTTACCCATCATTTCACTCCTGGCCAAAGATACTCACATTTATTGAGTGGTTGTGCTCTTATTAATGATAAACTTTCTTTAGAACATCACCATTTGTGAGATTTATTCCATTTGAGCAGTTTTGAGTTTAATATAAATATGTTATGTGTTTTTGTCATTGGATAAATTCACAGCCTCATTATTTTTCAACATAAACCATTTCGATGGTGCACTTATGACATTCTACTGACTATTAACTTAGCAACTAACTCTCATCAGAGTATTCAGTAGACCGTAAAAGACTGTTAGATTGTTAGGTTTAGGTTGGGTTTTAGATTCGGGTTAGTATAAAAACTTGATGTGCAGTTGCAAAGTTACGTATAGTCAGTATAAATGTCTACGTGGACTATTAACATAAAGTGTTAGCATATATTACTTAATGCTTTATTAATTGGTAGTTGACATGTGGTTGCAAATTAATGAGCGTTAGTTGATAAGTAGTTGCAAAGTTACTTATAGTAAAGTTGAATGTCTGTTGGGGCAGATATAAAGCAGTCTTACTCTACAAAATCTAAGTAACATCGCGAACTATACATGTCAACTAAAGCTGTGATTTTGGGCCCAATTCTCCCTTCCGACAATCCTAGGTAAAGTCCCGATAATCTTGACGGTGATACACGATTATCTTATCTGATTTTCCTGTGGTGTGAGATGTGTGAATTGTGACTAAATCTCCTCTGAAGAATGCCGGAGCTACACCAATCTTAAATCGTAAACGTGTCTGACGTTGACATTTAACGATCAGAAACGAACAAACGCCGCACACACTCTGTGCAGATTGTCATGTGAAACGAAACGATACCCAATCAGAAGCGAGCTCACCTCCAGCTCGGCTGTAACATATAAAGTCCATGTTAACGCCATCTCCATGACTTCTTTTCTTTTTTTCATGAATTTTCTGTAAAAAACAGTCCAAACACTAAGTATCGCCATTTCTTCTTTCCACTTTTGCTGGTTTAACGACACGGCGCATGGTATAAAAGAGTTATATTCTCTTAATGAGTAATGGGTGTGTTTTTGGCATAATGTATAATAAACCAATCAGAGTCTCTTTCCCATTTCCGGAGTTTTCGCTCGCGGCCATGGCGGAATTTGCAAGCGGAAAAACTGAATGTTTCTCCAGAGAGGGAACAGATCAGCTGGTGCGTGAGGTTAAAGAGCAGACCATATACGGGACAAAGTTGTACGTGCGTCTGTGCACCCGCCTACAGTAGTAGGCGCCTACAGTATTAACATGCTCTATGCATATTCGGCGAATATTATTTTGTTATTTAAAGAGCATGTTAGTACTGACGCCGTCTATTTCAGTTGCCTCAAGATAGCAACACGTCTGAACACACCTCGTTTTCAGACCAGCGGACATTGGGCGCAAATCATTTGCTATTTAAACAATGTGTCGCAGGATGTGAAAATAAAAACTAGGTCGGGTTTGAAACTAGCCAAAAACACTTGTGTCCGCTCCTGCCGCTGACATTGCGATGGGTGTATGATAGGGTCCTAAGGAACAAAGCTGTTAAATCTATGATTTTTTTATTGTCTCCCACATTTGAAAATCTGGTAAGATTTTAGAAATCTTTCAGTGTGGGCCAGCCTTAAGATAATTGACATTTAGTTGCAAAGTTACTTATAGTTAGTCAGAATGTCTAAAGTGGACCATCGAAATAACGTGTAACCGAATAAACGCTGTTGTATACAGTACATTACATTTCTGGAATATCCCTAGAATCACAAAGCATTTTAGAACGGATTTGAATCTCACCTTTTGAAATCTTTGCAGTCTTTTAGATCAGGCCCATTACATCTGCAATGCAGAATAAAATCCAACAAATCACAACTTAGTACATGTTGCGGTCCATAATGAACCTGGTTGAATTACACAAATGATCGTTTCATGTCATTACATTCAAATGAAAACATCGTATATGAAGCCTCTCTCACCCCTGGGTGCAGTTCTCATGACAGGACTGGCACACGCGCATCTCGTCAGCATATTTCCAAATGAGTATGTCTTTCTCTCCCGGTACGCCTTGCGGGCAGCGTGGTAGACAGTGCGGCCCATCTTTGTAGTTAGCACACACTGTACATTTGTTCGGGTCCCTGGGCAAAAGTTGGATATTAGATGGACAACAAGCAACTTTTCCACAGTCTTCTAGTGATGTGAATTTAATGATGTGTCTCCATGACAATACTGGGCCAGAAAACATTGGTTTGAGAGACTGGTGTGCTGCCATCAGCTATTTCAAATATAAGAATACACACTGTTTACTGGCATTTAGCAGAACATGCGGTGCTGTAGGTTTGGTTTGATACTTACAGGGCCGGTGCAGGTCAGAGTTGCATTCATGAGCAGACATTCAGGGTCACAATCCACACACGTTTTGTTGACCTCATATTCACGTGGCTCACTATATAGAGAAAATGCATTCAGTTTAAATCATTATTCGAAATAACCAAATAATCACATAACACCAAAAGTTAAAATACACTAAATAGTTTTTCAGAAATTCCCCCTCTTCCTCCCAACATTTCCTGTCCTATTTCTCTCAATAATAGACCAAAAAAAGCTAATCCATTCATCCATCCATCCATCCATCAATCACTCCATCAATCCATCCATCCATCATCCATCCATCCATCCCATCCATCCATCCATCCATCAATCACTTCTTCCATCCATTAATCACTCCTTCCATCCATCCATTAATCACTCAATCAATCCATCCATCATCCATCCATCCATCACTCCATCAATCCACCCATCAATCAATCAATCAATCAATTAATCAATCAATCAATCAATCAATCAATCAATCAATAAATCAATCAATCAATCCAATCAATCAATCAGATCAATCAATCACTCCTTCCATCCATTAAATCACTCCATCCATTCATCCATCCATCTACATCCATCCATCCATCCATCCATCAACTCCATCAATCCACCCACCCACCCATCAATCAATCAATCAATCACTCCTTCCATCCATCCATTAATCACTCCTTCCATCCATCCATTAATCACTCCATCCATCCATACATCCAGCCAGCCATCAATTCATCCATCCATCCATCCATCCATCCATCCATCCATCCATCAATCAATCACTCCTTCCATCCATTAATCATTCATTCCATCCATCCATTAATCACTCCATCAATCAATCCATTCATCCATCCATTCACTCCATCAATCCACCCATCAATCAATCCATCACTCCTTCCATCCCATCCATTATTCACTCCTTCCATCCATCCATTAATCACTCCATCCATCCATACATCCAGCCATCCATCAATCACTCCATCAATCAACCCATCAATCAATCACTCCTTCCATCCATCCATCCATCCATCCATCATTCCATCAATCAATCAATAAATCAATCCTTCCATCCATCAATTAATCACTCCGATCCATCCATCCATTAATCACTCCATCCATCAATCACTCCATCAATCCGCCTACTCAATCAATCACTCCTTCCATCCATCCATTAATTGCTCCATCCATCCATTAATCGCTCCATCCATCCATTAATCACTCCATCCATCCATCCATTCCATTCCATCCATCATACTCCATCAATCCGCCTATCAATCAATCACTCCTTCCATCCATCCATTAATCGCTCCATCCATCCCATTAATCACTCCATCCATCCATTAATCACTCCATCCATCCATCAATCACTCCATCAATCCGCCTATTAATCAATCACTCCTTCCATCCATCCATTAATCGCTCCATCCATCCATTAATCGCTCCATCCATCCATTAATCACTTCATCCATCCATTAATCACTCCATCAATCCGCCTATCAATCAATCACTCCTTCCATCCATCCATTAATCGCTCCATCCATCCATTAATCGCTCCATCCATCCATTAATCGCTCCATCCATTCATTAATCTCTCTATCCATCCATTAATCACTCCATCCATTCATCCATCCATCCATCATCCATCATCCAATACCAATCAACCAATTAACCAATTGTAATAAGGATGTGGCATGGCAGATGATGAGGCAATTTTGTGTTTGATGTAATTTAAATGTCTATGTGGTGTTTTTAATATGCTTTCAAACAAACAATGTGCAAGGTTTTAAGTCATCACTTTTGCTAATTAGTCTCTCCTTAAAACTGCAGTGAAAAAAAATGTTTTGGAAATCACAATTTGAAATCACTGTTTTTCTGAAGTCAGAAAAACCAGTGAGGTCAATGTGTGATCGTCAACAAGTGGATCTCTGAGCTGGTGCGAGTGAGTGGAGGCGGGACTAATTTGCATATTCATAGAACTGCTTATACTAAATGAGGCACGGGTGTAGAGTTATATTCAAGTTATTTTAAGGCATGAAGATATTTTGTTTAAATATTAATCTTGGTGATCAATTATTGACTACAGGGGGACTTTAAGAGACTTGACCACTAGTAGAGATTGTATGTCAAGTTTGAATATGGATCAACTGAGAAGGCATAAGAGTCTCACTCACCCAGCCAGTAGGTTACAGGAAGCCACACAGTGTTTTCTCCGGCTGTAATGCTTACAGATGAAGCACATAGTGGGACCAGGACCCAGCAGCCATCAGCTGTGCACATCTCATCACACGTGCTGCTCTGATTCGCTGTAACACACACATTCAGATAAGACATCAACCCAAAGATATACCGTGCACTTTTTTAAAATCAACCGTAAAGGTCTGTAAAAACAAAACAAAAAATAAACTTTCCATTAAAAATGGATGATTTGAAGGAATAGCTAACAACTTAATTCCCTTATTTCATATGCTTTATTCAGGAGACGCAAGAACCAAATAACTTTGATGTCACAGATGTCCAATCTGTGGGCATATTTGATGTCAAGTAATTAAAAATTAACAATTAGTTTTTTATTGGATGTTAATGTTTATGCAATGATATAAAATGTAACTTAATTTGACATTATTACAAAGTGCATGTTTTAAAATTGTATAATACAATTTATATACTATATGTATATATATATGTTTAAAGTCCACTATAAGTGCACATTTAATACAATTAAGCACACTTCTTTTTCACAAGGATTCGGTTCATTTCAATGCAACATTTTCTATTCAGCTATTTCCATGTCATTTATTTATTGTTGGATCTTTGAAATTCATGGAAATATTAATCAATAGCATAATAAATTATTTGATTTTCAGCACATTTTAATTCTGTCCAAAGCTTGATCTAGTATGAACAGCATTTGGAAAAGGACTGTGTGAAGATTCTTTAAAAATTCTCTTTTTGTGCTTAACTGAAAAAGACATTCTGTGCTTCACTGAAAAAGACAGCCACATCCAGTGCAGACTTGGAGTGACACACGTGTGAGCAAACTCTCAGATTTGTGATTTTTTTTTTTGGTTGAACTGAACTGAAAATCTTTGACAGGTGTTATTGTGAGAATTAACTTACCACAGATGGCACCATTAGCATTTGCTGACACTTTGACAATCTGATTTTGAGATTTGAAGAGGCGTTTCCAGTGTTCAGGGCTGGTGTAGCAGAGATTCTTGTTCGTATGAATAATCACGTCACCATCACTGATCTCCCTCAGGGACCGCAGGCCTAAATGTGTGATTTCAGTTTTGGTGACAGCAAAGCTGTATGCACCTCTGTGGGAACAGGAGAGAAATAGGGATGTTCTGTACATGCAAAACAGACTCAACAAAAGTGATTCATTTAGAAGCAGCTTGCTAATATAGAATTTGTTGTAATCCGTCAACATTCTCTGAGAATGCCAACATATTTATGGGCTTTTGCACCGTTGGAACCTTTTAACAGTTTTGACGTACGAACTCGGAATGATTTTAGTTCTAGGAACGTTTGGGGAATTAATTAGCTCCTACTTCAGAGTTCGGGTCTAAACCAGCACTAAAGGAACTACCAGAGGCGGACAGAGTACACAGCTTCATTACTTGAGTAAAAGTACAGACAGATTTTACTCAAGTACAAGTGCTACAGTCAGATGTCTACTTAAGTAAATGTACTGAAGTACTTGTTTTTAAAAGTACTTAAGTATCAAGAGTACATTTTCTAAATATTGCATTACCACTGCCACAGTCCTTGCATTTATGTACAGAAACATCCTGACATGGAGTTATGAAAAATAGTAATACCTTGGAGTATGTAAAAGGAATTAAAAAAAGTAAAATCAAGTAATTTTCATCTTTTTACCATTTTGCTTTTAACATTTAAAGGGATAGTTCACTTTGAAATTAATTTTTGATATGTTTTAGCTTACCTCAAGGGCATCCAAGATGTAGGTATCTTTGTTTCCACAGTATTTTCAATTTTGACATTTTTCGGTTAAACCGTTGAACCGTTGTTGTCTGTCAGTCATATAATGCAGGTTTAGGGGGTCCACCTCAAAGAGCATGCACAGAGAAGTCCAAATTAAACATGATTTGATGACTCCTGAATATAAGTACACACTGATGGCCTAAGACACGAAACGAGTGGTTTGTAGTAGTTTTTACCTCTTGTTAACAGCTATGTCGAACTGATCTGAATCAGATGTCCAACTGAACCGAACTGAACCGTGTCCAACGTTACGCCGGAAGTGATCTCTCGCGTAACATATTAAACATATAAACATATTTAGATATACGGGAAATCGCAATGGAAGACAATTTCGATATATCTGTAATATGTTTAGTGAAAGGTAAATCTTCCGAAATCTCTGTGTAAACAATGCGTGACGTAGACCCGCGAGAGATCACTTCTGGCGTAACGTTGAACACGGTTCAGTTCGGTTCAGTTGGACATCTGATTCAGATCAGTTCGACATAGCTGTTAACAAGAGGTAAAAACTATATAAATACTGTTCGTTTTCTCACACAAACCGCTCGTTTCATGTCTTAGGCCATCAGTGTATACATACATTCATGAGTCATTAAATCATGTTTAATTTTGACTTAAACTCTGTGACATGCTCTTTGAGGTGAACCCTCTAAACCTGCATTAAATGACTGACAGACAACACCGGTTTGACCGAAAAATGTCAAAATTGAAAATACTGTGGAAACAAAGACATCTACATCTCGAATGCCCTTGAGGTAAGCTAAAACATATCAAAAATTAATTTCAAAGTGAACTATCCCTTTAAGAAAATTTCAGAAAATTCAGAAAATTGAAATAGTCTGGCGGGTTGGGCCACGGTTTGGCACATTCCTGGAATGGACCTGCTTGCATCTTCATCCATTATTTCATCCATGGTTTCTTCTCTTATCTAAATATGACCATGGAGTTGACTTTGGTGGAAAGCTGAAGGTGATTGCTGATAGGCTGTCCCAATCAGTGGATCCTGCACAATCCAATCACATTTGAGAGGGAGTAACGGGTACTCACGGTAATGGATAGAAATGTAGTGGAGTAAAGAGATACAATATTTCCCTCTCAAATGTACTTGAGTACAATGTATTAGACATTGCTTTTAAACAGATAGTAAACTAGTGAACATGAAGAATGGGAGGGCTGGCATTAACAGCACCGACAAAATAAAAGTCACAACAAGAAGTGCGGATTATTTCACTTCAGAGTTCATACTGGCAGTGCGTATGCAACCTGGAAAATGGCCCTTGTAGAAACTTTTACTACTCGGGGAACCACTGTGGTGGCTAGTTCCAACAACTACGTTTCTAGAACTACCCAGTGCGAAAGCCTCTTTTGAAACGACAGTATTTTTTCTTGACTTACTGCATTTTTGTCCGTCCACGGATGACCTCAAGGTTTTCAAAGGCGCTGAGGGATGACATGTTTATAGGCCACAGCTGAATCACCAGGTAGCCTTTGAGTTGGGAGAAGAGGAAGTTTATGAACACTAAAGGTCCCCTTCATGATACACCATTTTAACCCTCATAAATGTACAATGTTAAACCACTGCATTCTTACCAGTGATTTCTTTTACAGTTCTGAACACTTTGAGCTTGACTGGGTCCAGTTCTGTAGTATTAGTATGCAGGTCACTGAAATAAAATAAATAAATAAATAAATAATAAAAAAAAAACATAAAATGAATTTCTCTCTGGTAAATCAAAAACAAGATGATTGTCAAATCCTAACAACACCATAAGAAGATTGATATCAAAGAGTTTGTGGAAAATTTGCCTCAATCACACAATCTAAGCAACTGGCAAAAAAAATGGGAACAATACCTCAATTTCCACTTAAGACATTCTATTAAATAAAATGTTGCAACTACATGTCAACTAAATCTCATTAGACTAAAAGTAGACTGTCTGATGGTCTCAATCCCAATTCACCCCTTGGCTCCTCCGTTTTGCGTGTTCACGTCTAGGGGTAGGGTGTCCCGATTCTTGTTGAGATAGAGGGGTAGGGCGAAGAGGTAGGGCTACATAGCCCTCGTAACAGAGTTTTTTTTTTTCAGAGGCACACTCCAAATGGGTTCACGGAATGCATCACAAATTACCGGCGAGATGGCTTCGCAAATGGTTGAACGTTTAAATTTAGCACCAGATGATTCCACCACGCACTTTTATTACTCCTATAATAATCCTATAGTCATTTAAATCTATAATAAATTACCTTTCCAAATCCGAAAATACATGCAATTTCAAAGAAGGAATCTTATAATCATCATGTTTCCTGAAAGTTCCTGTAACTCTGTTTTAAGGGCCAAGGAGTACACTCGAAAACAAGGGGTAGGGCTAAGGGGTGAATTGGGAATGAGTAGGGTTGGGTATCGAGAACCGGTACCAAGTTTCCAAGAACCGGGGATATTTGAAAAATATTTGAAGGATAATTGTCTTTAAAGGGATACTCCACTTTTTTGGGAAAAGGCTCATTTGATAAGCTCCCCAGAGTTAAACAGTTGGATTTTACGATTTTCGAATTCATTCAGCCGATTTTCTGATATTTAGAAGAATATCAGTAACCAGACAGTTTCTGGTCTCATTGACTTCCATAGTAGGAGAAAAATATATACTATGGAAGTCAATGAGACCAGAAACTGTCTGGTTGCTGATATTCTTCTAAATATAAGAAAATCGGCTGAATGGATTCGAAAACAGTAAAACTCAACTCTGAGGGAGTTGTAAAATGAGCCTATTTCCAAAAAGTGGATCTCTTTAAGAAACTTAGAATGGCACTCAGCATTGTGCAGTCTTTGCTATCAGAGAGTTTAAAATATCATTCTCACCCATTGAATGTTGTGGTGAGGATTGCAACATCTCCGATGATTTTTGTGCAGTTCTCAAAGGAGTCGATGTTGCTGGCATTGATTGACAGGACATTGGTCAAAGGCCCCATTCCAAGCCCATTGCAAACTAAGGGTTGTTAGCACAGACATTAAAAATTAACTGCAACTCCTTTCTTAGGTGAAGAGCAAGCCCTGAAGGCAAAAATAATTTCAACACTTATGCTATTAGTAAAAACTTGAGAAAATACGCTTTGAATTATCTTAAAATTTGTGGGATCAGTCAATTATGTTTACTGTGTAAATATCTTTACACAACAAAAAAAATGTAAGTGTCAAAAGTTAAGGGTTTGGGATCTGCAAAATTTTATTTTAAGAAATTAAATAATTAAATATGTGGATCCAGGCCATATTAAATGTATGAAAATGGAAAGTAAAGACATTTATAATATTACAAAATATTTCTATTTTAAATAAATGCTGTTCTCATAAACTTTCATGAATTTTCTATTCATCAAAGAATCCTGAACAAAATTTACACAGTTTCCAAAAAAAACCCAAAAAAACCCATTAAGCAGTGCAACTGTATTCAAAAATGATAAAGATAATACATGTTTTCTGAAGGATCATGTGATACTGAAGACTGGAGTAGGTTAAATAAGTTTTACCTTGTAATAATATTTTTGATCAAACAAATACAGCCTTGCTGAGCATAAGAGACTTCTTTCATAAATATTTTTTTTTATCAAGCCCAAACCTATAAAAGATAGTGTTTACACACAGACACTGCAATGGTTTATCTTTTTAATGCATTTATTTAGTTTAAATGTACATTTAAATGTATTCATTTAGCTGACGCTTTTATCCAAAGCGACTTACAATTGCTATATATGTCAGAGGTCGCACGCCTCTGGAGCAACTAGGGGTTAAGTGTCTTGCTCAGGGACACAATGGTGTCTCACAGTGGATTTTAACCCGGGTATCTCACACCAAAGGTATGTGTCTTATTCACTGAGCCATCACCACCCTTGTATTCTATTAAAATACAGACTAATGTGTTTAAGAAGGAAAAAAGAGATGAAAAAAAAAACCCAGACGATCTTTCCTCTTAAAAAAACCCAACCTCAGGAGCAGTCTCAACCGTACCTTTTGGACACAGGCCATCACACTTCTTACATTTCCGAACTCCACCCTCATCCACCTCATAGGTGCCAGGGCTGCAGGTTCTCACACATGCCCCATGGTCTGTCACGACATAGTTATCTGAGAAAAACAGCAAACCACAAAAGTCATTATCCACAACCAACCAGCAACACAATTCTAATGCGTCAAATCATTCAGTCACAGTTATCCTGCTTTCTGAGATGTTATTCAGAAACCAGAGTTTGAGTTCAGGCTCACGATCCGCACCAGAGTGATTATCTTTACCTGGACTGTGTTGTTTATATTTTAACCCTAAACACCTGAAACATTAATCTCCAGAATTCAGACCTAACAGCTTTGAATTCACATGAAAGATATAATTAGAATTTGGTTGTGTGTTCAAGAGAAAATAAGTGAGGATTCATGTTTCATTCTGACTTTAGCCTGGTCTTACGTGGGCATGTCTTGACACATGTTGCCCCAAAGCTGTACTTCCCGTCGGGGTTGGGAGCGAGCTGGTGGGTGTTGGGGTCGTAGAGCATGAGCCGTGGACATGCGTCCTTACATGTCCCTTCATCCTGGAAGTCCTTACAGGCCTGCAGAACACAAACAGCATTTCCCATGAGCGCACTAGTCCCAAGTCATCTTCATTGCCCTTGAGGTTTACTGCAGCTCATTGGTAATGAATGTTTCACTGTAACACATGTTTCCAGCCACTAAATAACTTGTTTCTTGTATTTTTTCAAAGACTCATTTAGAGTAGTACACTATAGTTTTTAAAGTTTTTAACAAAATAAATTAAAACTTTCATTGCAGATGCTTAAAATGTATCAAAAGCGACAGTAACAAGATTTATTATGTTACAAAAAATTTAGTTACACTTTATTTCACAGTACGTGTACTATAGAGTACGTCAGTGGTGTTAACAATAGACCAAACCCACGATTCAGTTCTACGATTTTCGACCCACGATTCAGATACAAAGCGCGTGAGAGGAGAGGAAAAAAAGAGAGATTTTTTGTAAATAACATTTCAAAACCTACAGGTAAATCTTCTATATATATAGGGATTGGGATTTCACTTTTTTCATTTTAAATAGTGTGTAATGTTGCTGTTGGTGCATGAATAGTATCTGCAAAGTTGCAGCGCTGAAAGTTTAATGCACTTTAATACCTACAAAACGACTCGAATTGGGACTACAGCTGGATTTTAGACGCCACAAACTCATACATTTGCATCAACCCTCCCTCTGGAAAATGCAAAAAAGGGCATGTGCATATTTCTGCGGCTCATCAAGTGTGTTATGTTCACCCAGTTGTCAGTTCTTCTGTGTTTGGGCTTCCCACGGACGCTGTAGTTTGTCAACAATGTATACAATTTATGTTTGATTATATTACTGAAATTGATGATCGTAATCTAGCTCTCTGTGCTGCGCATTTACGGAAGACAGCTTCCAGAATCTCCACGAATTCAATGCCGGATTCAACAAGAAACTGTTACTAAAACATGAAGCAGTTCCAACTTTAAAACCAGAGGCAGCAGTTGTTGGGCCACAACCTGTAAGTAGGCTAAGACTTAATCATTTTAAATGTATTTGCATGTATAATTTCAGATGTAATGTTTTAGTATTATCAAATGCCAGCGCTGGCTTTATAGCCACTTAGTCATGCTGTTTCGTGTCTACGACAAACGCGTACAAACATTTTGGACCTGAATTTGTATATCGACTAATTTTGTAAATGTATTTATTTTTTATGTAGCTATACTTTTTATGACGTTATTTTTCGATTTGATCAAGAACGTAAATAAATGCCAACGCTGTTTATGTATAGACTGTATACAGTTGCCAATCAGTTCGATGCTATTGTGTAAAACAAAGGTGTATAAAGTAAAAAAAAATATATAGGCAAATTACCATTCAGAAACATTTAGTAAGAGCCGTGTGTGGTGAGGTTCTGCTCGACTCTCTTCATCGCCGCTTTCTGGGTCTGATTCTGGCTCATACTGATACTGCAGTATCGATACCATTATGTACATTTGACAGGAACACACATGCACGTTTCACCCGTAAAGGTAATGGGCGTTAAGTATCTGGACAACGTTCACTACTCAGTTTAGCCAATCACAACACACCGGCCCAAACTAACCAATCTGAGCACACTGTCTGTTTCTGAGGGAGTGGTTTCATTGAATCAGGAAGTCAACCGTTCGTTCAAATGACAAAATAAGACTTTTTAAAAAAGAAAAACCATGGGGTTATATTGCACCCCATAAACACAATCATGCAAAGAAAAAAAACAGTAACCCCCCCCCCTTTAAAAGATCAGTTTATTCTGTGCATTTTGGGCACTTTTTGTGTGAAAACATATTTATTTCATCCATGAAAATTAACTCATTAATTAACATGCATGACAGAAAAAATATGTGCCGCTGACGCGGCGGTTACACGTAAAATGAAAGAATTTATCCTCAACTAAATTTGTGGTGTAGGTTTACGTATTTTATAATGTTAACTTCGAATAATACGAACAGTAATTTCTGCCTTCTCACAGCACGACACAGGTTCGTGTTATGACAGTACCTAGTTATGACCTAGTTATAGTAATAGCTATAATAAGTATGTACATGAAAAGGGACTGTATCCCAAATATATCTATTTAAAAAAATGTGCTATTCCTCAAGTGGTTTCTACAAATATCAATCAGCACAACTGTTTTCAACATCTATAATAACAATAATGCTGCTTCTTGCAGCAAAACAGCATATTAGAATGATTTCTAAAGGATTATGTGACAAAGTAGACTGGAGTAATGATGCTTAAAATTCAGCTTTGAAAATTATTTTAGTTTTTATTAACTCAGTCAAGCAAATCATACTGCAATCATTATTCACACTAGTTCAGTTCATAATTATCCAAACATTATGTCTACACCTAATTCACTAACTATATTTACGCTAATTATAGCATACAGTATGTACTAAATGATAAATGAGCAAACAAGTGAATGGTTGGGAAATGAATGAACACATCTGCACACGCGTGTTTCTCACCAGGCAGTCGGTTGGTTTGGGTCCAGTGCAGCCAGCAGCACAATGTTCATTGCAGCAGTCCACAGGTTTGAGTCCCTTACACCTGCCCGAGCACTGCTCCGCACAGATCAGCTTAGTCACTGGATTCAGAGAGAGAGGAACTTTAGAGATGCTAACAGACCTATCAGTGTTCGCTACATCGCTTCACCTGAGCACAGCAACAACAATTAAATATTCGTCTGAAGAGTTCTCATAACAGTCCTTCGGGGGTCAGAGTAGCAGAGTAGACCAATCACAACAGACTGGATCATCTGACCAATCAGAACAGAGTAGACCAATCACAACAGATTGGATCATCTGACCAATAAGAACATAGAAATCATATCAGACTGGCCGATCTGACCAATCAGAGCAGAGTAGACCAATCACAACAGACTGACCCATCTGACCAATCAGAACAGAGTAGACCAATCAGAACAGACTGACCCATCTGACCAATCAGAGCAGAGTAGACCAATCACAACAGACTGGCCCATCTGACCAATCAGAGCAGAGTAGACCAATCACAACAGATTGACCCATCTGACTAGGGTTGGGTATCGAGAATCGATATTCAAATGGAACCGGGACTAACTTTCCGTTTTTCCCAGAATCGTTCAAATGTTAAAATTTCGATTCCTAGTTTCAATATTCACAGTCGGTCGACCGGAAGATGAAACCACTGAACAACACCAACGAAAAGCGTCTGACCGGAAGTGTTGGCATAACCGCGTTGAACATGAGTAGCTTACGTCGCGGTCCAAAGTGTCTATTTGGAGTGTCTAAGTGTCTAATCTTTTCTAAAAATAACGAAATCTCTGCAAAATGCAAAATTTGTGACAAAAGGAGTATTTGTGTCAGAAGGAGTATTTCCTTCAGAAAGACCGTTGGTTAGCAAGGTTAGCTAAACTTTTTTGACCCTGCCTCTTAAAAGAATCGGAATCGAGAATCGTTAGGTACCGGAATCGCAACAAGGAATCGGAATCGGAATCAGAATAGTTCAAATTCAAACGATACCCAACCCTACATCTGACCAATCAGAGCAGGGTTGACCAGACTGGATCATCTGACCAATAAGAACATTGAAATCATATCAGACTGGCCCATCTGACCAATCAAAGCAGAGTAGACTAATCATAACAGACTTGATCATCTGACCAATGGGCTATATGCACGCATAAGTTCCACATTTGACGTAAGGAATGTCTCCTCATTTCCGGTTGTGTAGATTAAAGTGGAGGAAAACCAAGGAAACAGGATTATGGCAGAGTCTTCAAAATGTACTGTCCTCCCGTCTTTGAAATGAAACGTACATGCGTTTAGATGTAATTTTATATATAGTTATGTTTATTTAATATAATTTTAAAAAGCAGCATAAACACAACGAGGGGTGTCTGTTTTATCTGTTTTTGTGTCTAACGTTTTCTTTAGTATAACCATGGAGTATAAAATTCAATATAAATTCTCGGTATTGCATTGGACTCTACGATCAGCGGAAGTTATCAAGCATCCTTAAACCTTCACCGGAAATACCGCCGTGCATAGAGCCCATAAGACCATAGCAATCATATCAAAGCACTAATTTAGTAAAAAGCCTGAAAGTAGGAAAAACATTCAGATTCAGTCATTAGGGTAGTTTAGGACCACTTACTTGTCTGGCAGTTTTGAGGGCCAGGGCCCCAACAGGAACCATTGTGACAGTCTGGGTCACATTTCTCACCTGCGGTAGGTAGAGTAGAACATTCTTAATCAACGTGCAAAATAAATTAATACCATTTAATATGCATGTATATATATATATTAAATATAATAAGAATATTGAGGGACTTACAGTGTCTTGGCAACTTTGTTTCATTCTCTTTAATTTTAATTGTAGGATTGCTCTTCATGTTCAGAATATCAGTCCACTGGATGGTCTCCACATTACATAAATGACTGTTACCAGTAAATTTTATTCCACCCTTCAGTATTTCTAGGAGGGAAATGACAGTGTTTGAACAATGCATTAATGTACTGTATGACAAACTTCACAAAGAAAGACAGTGGAAATTATTGTTTTCCAAATATAACTTTCAGCACTAGGCATGGAGATTAATGAATGTTATTCCCTCTACAAAACAAATGTGCAAAAGACAATACAGGTCAGTTAGAAGCATGTGTTATTCTCATTTGGAAGAGAAAAAATTAGGACAAAGATCACATTTATATAAGCACATACCAGTTAAGCTAGTCAGTGGTAACTGATTCAGTCCCATGCTGTTGTTGGAGTTTAGTAGGACGGCCAAGGCATATTTGTCTTCATAAAGGGAGTGGCCACGAATGATGCGCAGGTTCTCAAGGGGGATGCTGGGAGCCGAGTTGACCCCAATAAGAACATACCCACCAACTTCTTGGATGCTCTAAACATTAGAAACATTACACATAAAACTCACTAACATCCAACACTAATACCATATAAAGAGTTATTATACTGCATAATTTAAATATTGTTGAGGCATCTGTCACGAAATACAAAATAATAAAACGTAGGTAAATAGATAACAAAATAACCAAACAGTAAGATAACAGTACGTAGTGTTTGTAAACAGATATATCATACCCTGAGAAAAGACAAGTCATGGTTTTCTGTCATATATGTGATTTCCAGGTTTTCCAGAACCACGGTGCAGTTGCTGTACATTTTTACCAGGATCTGATAATGGTCGTCCACTGTTCCCAGGAGGGTCAGTTTGTTGTTCGCTCCCTGACACACTTAAACACACAGAGAGAAAGAAAGAACACTTAAATCCACTGAGGCCTTCATGGAAAAAAAGCATAATAAAACTCACATTCCAATAAAAACAAAAATGTTGGTTTCTTTTTGTAATTTGTTTATCCATTAAACCTCCCAACCAGATTATTTTTAAACATACTTTCAAACACATTGGAATCAGTTTTATTCATTCAATAATACAGTAAGAGAGGGGATCAGTAAGATGTTTTGAATTAAATTAAATTAATTTAATTCAGCAAAGATGCATTAAAATTGATCAAAAGTGACTTTTATTAGGCTGTTACACGATATTTATAGTTCGTAAATGCTGTTTTTGTAACTTTCTATTTATCATAGAATTCTTTAAAACAATCTATTACTTCTATTATTATATTAATCTATTATTATAGTTTCCTCAAATATATAAATATATTAACTAAGGTTTTTAATGTTGTTTATACATGACATTTTTAATACGATTCAAGTCAAATCATGTGACAACACCATTGCTGAATATTTTATCCTTAAAAGTGCAGTGAACCAAACACGATCTCAAAAACAAGGTTTGAAATCTCCAGTGTTTCTTATGTCAGAATACCTTATAATGATAATAATAATACCTTTATTTTTATATAGCGCCTTTAAAGCAGCTTCTCAAGGCACATAACATAATAGAACAAGCAAATAAAAATACAACTCAAGGAATTAAAAAAACAAAACAAAAAAACAACAACAGACTAAAATATAAAAGTCGCCAGGACAAGCAAGGAAAAGCCAACCAAAAAAAAAAAAAATTAATTAAGATTTAAAAATATTTCGATTCTGTGCATCTCTAATATAGGAGCATATAGGACAAAAAAGCCTTGTCCACTACAGAACGCAACCGTGTCTGCCAATAGATCAGCTTGTGGGAAGCGTCTATGACATTTGGGAGTGTAAAGTTAAAATTGTAGACAGATACTCAGGAGCCAAGCCATGCAGTGCCTTATTTGTGAGCATAAGGATTTTAAAATCAACTCAGAACCTGTCCGGGAGCCAGTCCGGAGACTTTAGAATTGGTGTAATATGCTCATTTCTCCTGACTATAATCAGGATCCTTTATTTTTAGAAACCCAGCAAGCTCATTGCAATAGTCAAAAAACAAAGAACAAAGGTATAAATAAGCTTTTCATTCACAGAGAGGGGTGACAGAGCAGAGTCTAGCAATATTTCTGAGATGAAAAAGGAGTTCTTAATAAAATAATGTAGTGCACATGTGAGTCGAAAGACAAACTTGAATCAAATAGAACTCCTTTTTTAATTTAGCTTGTGAATCTAAAACTGAGCCATCTATTTTTAAAATTAGTGAGCCACCTTTACAAAGCTGATGAGAGGAGCCAATGAGCAGCTAATGAGTAGTATCACTACTAAGACAAAAACAATTTTGGGACATCTATATTTTTATCCCAGAAATATAAATGTATTAAAAAAGGAACAAGGCTAGGCTTTTAGGGTGAATATAAATCTGAGAGTCATCTGCATAAAAGTGATAAATAAGCCCAAGTGATCTTAGGAGCAGACCGAGTGGAAATATGTAAATGCTAAAGATTAATGGGCCTAAAATTGAACCTTGAGGAACACCCGTACAGACAGAGCCAACCTCAGACCAGAAACCACTCAGGCAGACAAACTGTTGACAATCAGAGAGATACGATCTATGTATCTGATCGATGAACATCTCAAGAGAAGCCATACTGGTATATTTGTCTGTTAATATAAAACAATATGGTACATTTGGCAAAATAGCGGGTGAATTATGTGGTAATGCTTCTTTTTACAGTCCAGTTACTCATGTAAATCCTATGTACTTATTTTAGTAACTACAATTACTGGGTATAACTAGTACTAACCCTGAACCTACCCTTGTTCCTAGGTAAGTACACTGTAAGTACACTAAGTACTGTACTTTAAAAGGAAGCGTTACCAATTATGTAGCCTATATGATACATATTCTTGAGCACCATATCAGCGTATTAAAATTATTTCTGAAGGATGATCAGCTTTGCCATCAAAGG
>JAQIUQ010005161.1:0-10910 GCA_030378365.1 Hybognathus amarus
TAAGTATATGTATGTATTTTTAAAAACATTGAACTGTCTAAAACAGTTATTTTATTTGTAATAACATTTCACAATATGACATTTTTATGTTTTGTCAAATACATGCAGTCTTGGTGAGTACAAAAAGGTTTATACACAGTCCTTTAACAGCAATCACAGCCTTTTTGAGTCTTGTTTATTTCACATTTGTGGAATTTTAGCCCATTTTGCAATGCAAATGTGTCCCGATTACACAAATTAGATGGAGTGTGTTTGCAGGTCAAACCACAGGTTTTCTCTTGAATTCAGGTCTAGGCTCTGGCCAAGCCATTCCCAAAATCTTTATTTGATCCAAATAAAAGACTAAAATGATTGCAATAAATCAACTGCAAATGCTAGAGCCAGAGCCAATCCGAGGGGCATGTATGTGTCTTTTGCAGCTAATGAACCAATCAGAATTCAGTCAAGGTGGGCGTTCTTTTTAAGTGCTCTGAGCGGCAAAGGAAAGACTCTGTGGTGTGCCAAGATAAATAGTGCTTGTGGTAAAGAGAGAGCTTGTATGAATTCTACGAGAACTTACTCTTTCTCACACTCAACTCGGAAAAAATGACTAGGCCTCCTACATTTACTCATTCTGATATTGCAGCAGAGACACCATTATGAGCTCTGATTCGGAAAAAGGTAGCAATCAAAACAGATAAAACTGGTGTTAATGATTAATGACAAAATGATTATCAACAACCTCTATTTTGCACCACAAGATATCCCCAATGAGACCAACATCTTGGCAGTTTCCACTAATAGATGCATCAGACTGTAAAATTGTGAATAATTGCATTACTGCAAAAGTAATAATTAAGTTATTGTGCAACAGAAGATAGATCCAGTCATATTCAAAAGTGACTTCCTAAGACATCACTTGGTGAGCTGGGAAGGGTGATGGGAATTCACACTCATTTGAAAGAAATTAGCATTCAAAACAACAAATATGCAGAAGAAAGTAACCTCAATACAAATACATAACCTACATAGCCTGATGTACCCCATTGACTTCCATAGTTGATGAGCCCATCAACTGTTTGGTTGACCGTCATTCATCAACATATCTTCATTTGTGTTCAGCAGAGGAAAGAAATTCAAGTTTTGTTTAAAAACGAACTTTAGCTGGACAATAAATTTATTCTAGAGCTACTGTAAAGCCAGAACAATCTCTGTTACTTTAATTTCCTATTATCACTGTAAAGCTGCTTTTAAACAATCTATATTGTTTAAGTGCTATTTAAATGAAGGTGACTTGACTTGTTTGAAACAATACCAGCTTCTAATTTCGCCTTGATGCCTTTCTACTTGAGGGTGAGTAAATGACTTTCAGAATAAAAATTTCGGGGTGAACTATCCATTTAAGGTAGCAAACTGCAGGGTAAAACAAAATTAAATGATTGTGCAATGCAAAATAAAAGACCATGTTTCAAATAAAACTCATCTGGTATTTGTTAATAATATGGTAATATGGCAGAAAATTTGGCAGAACCAAAACCAGTTGAGAACCACTGCATTAGTTGGTGCAAGTGGTTGAAAGGGTTTTTGTGTGGGTGGAAATTCAGTTCTTTAATAGGCTTTGATAACAGAGAGGCCAAACAACTCAACTAGTCTCAGGTCAAAGTTGTTTCCAGTTTTAGGATAAGCTAGAATCCACTTTCAACATAAACGTAGTTGAGACAGTTTATAGCTTGAGACAAGGAGACCAGGAGCTGAAGAAAAGAGCTTTTATAGTCACACAAGTGCAAAAAGCCTCTCTCTATAAACACTAAATGGATGAACTGCTCAACACATTTACAAAAACCCCTCCTCCAAGTCTTCTTAAGAAAACTAGTATTGTACCATGAGATGAGGTGTTGACGTGGCAGGTGAGACTTATAGCAGAGGATACTCGCTATTGTTGGGTCCGCATTCTTTAACATGTCTGTTCTTGAAGGAAAAGATAAAGCTTGTAAACATCTGAACAACAGAAGTCTCAAAAGTAATCTTGCTTAAAAAGGATTTAAAGTGAAAGTTCACCCCAGCATAACAATTCTGGTGTAATTTACTCAACCTCATGTCATTCTTTCTTCTGCAGAACACAATATTTCGAAGAAATGTTTTTAAAAGAATGTTTGACCATGCAATGAAAGTAATTAGGGTCCAAAATCAAATCCCTTTAACTTTCATAGTATGGACAAAAAAGAAATTCTAAGGGCGCTCCAAAGAGGAAAATTGGGGCCACTTACGATCACAGGAAGCAGTCTCGACTGATGACCGTTCAGGAAGCAGTATCAGCTGATACCAATCACGGGAAACAGTATCGGCTGATACTGATAAGCTGTAGTATCGGCTGATTCCAATCACGGGAAACAGTATCGGCTGATACTGATAAGCAGTAGTATCGGCTGATACCAATCATGGGAAACAGTATCGGCTAATACTGATAAGCAGTAGTATCGGCTGATACCAATACATGGGAAACAGTATCGGCTGATACTGATAAGCAGTAGTATCGGCTGATTCCAATCACGGGAAACAGTATCGGCTGATACTGATAAGCAGTAGTATCGGCTGACACCAATCATGGGAAACAGTATCGGCTGATACCTGATACCGTTAAGCAGCAGTATCAGCTGATACCGATCACATGAAACAGCTGATATCGGCTGATACTGATAAGCAGGAAACAGTATCTGCTGATACTGATAAGAAGAAGTATTGGGCTGATACCGATATAAAAACAGTATCGGCTGATATCAGTTCAATCACTAGAAGCACTATCGGCTGATACCGATCACGATTCGACGTTGTCGACAAAAATTCGATAATAGAAATAGTCAACAATGAATTTCATTGTCGACGTCGTCGCCAGACATGTTTTTTTTCCAATCGAGGCATCTCTCTTCATTACAACCTCTGCCAAGTCGCACATGCGCATTAACTTCTCTGCTGAGCAATAACATACAGAAATGGCGGTGTCCAGACGCAGCAGCTGCACATACCAAAACATCTAAAGTTTGAGAGCATTTTAGCCTGGATACGGTGGAATAAAAAGATTACCTGCATGGTTTGCAAAGCAGTCCTTGCATATCACGGCAGCACCTCGGTGATGCAGGAACATTTAAAGAGAAAGCACGTCGGACAATTGAATGAAACAGAGTTTGACTCGCCTCGGTAAGATTTACCCGTATTTTCCGCACTATAAGTAAGTAAGTAAGTAAGTAAGAACTTTATTGCCAAGTAGTGCTTTACACACACGAGGAATTTGCTTTGGTCATAATAGGTGCTACACATAGACAAACATACATAAGGAATGGACAATAGTATCAAAAAACAAGATTAAACAAGATTAAAATAAAATATATATATAATATAGCTGCGAGCAGCGATTGCGGGCCCAAGCCGGTGGGCACCGCAACCCCGGTGCCTAAAGGCACCGGGATGGCGGTACCGCCGGCTTTGGCCCTCCATCGCTGCTCGCAGCTATATTATATATATATATATATATATATATATATATATATATATATATATATATATATATATATATAAAGCCGGTGGCACCGCCACCTTGGTGCCTTTAGAGTTATTCTGCACGACGTGCAAAAACGTAACCCCTGCTTTGGAATACATACTAGTATGTATTCCACAATTGGAATACATACTAACATACTAGTCAGAACTGAATAGTTGATATCTGAATGACAGATCACCATAGAAGTCACTGGAAAAAATGTGACTAGTAACAAAAGAATAGTTACTAGTCACCATTGAAATAAGTACTAGTGTCTAATGAATAAGTACTAGTATCTATTTAATAGGTACTAGCATCTAATGAATAAGTACTAGTAACTAATTAATAAGCATTGGTATGTAATGAATAAGGACTAGCATCTAATGAATAAGTACTAGTATCTAATAAATAAGGACTAGTGTCTAATGAATAAGTACTAGTATCTTTAAAAAGGTACTAGTACCTAAAAGAATAAACACTAGTATCTAAAGAAAAGGCACTAGTATCTAAAGAATAAGCACTAGTAGCTAATGAATAAGTACTAGTACTTAATGGAATAGATACTAGTATCTAAAAAATAAGTACTAGTAGCATGAAAATAGAGACTAGTAGGTTAAAATGATTAAATGTTAAAACGGCTTGCCATACTCTATCTGTCGTTTCGACTAGTCACAATTACGTTACAGATATCTTAAATGATAATACAAACTATCCAAAATGTAATTACGACTAGAAAGACGTTGCTTGATATCTACAATGTTAATTACGAATAGTCAAACTTAGCTTTTAAATGTTAAAAGGGCTTGCCATACAGAAGTGTAGGCTCAGAGAGACACTCAACATTTTCAAACCAAAATATCTGACTTTCTGTGGGTCCTAGCTCATGAGTGTAAATTAGAAAGTTGTCCGGCTTGAGGAGAATATATGAATATATGAAACGATGAGATCAACATGTGTACTGAGTTTCATATTATTACATGCAAGCGTGTTTGATTTATGGACCAAGTTTTTGGACCCCGTTCCAGGGGGCGCTGTCTAGCCCCCTTGCCACACCCGGGTACCATCTTCCCGGCTCTGATGGCTGTGGGATCTGACCTGTGTGCAAAGTTTCAAGAGTTTTCAAACCCATTAAGGGCCCCAAAAGCCGCTAAGAGACTCAAAATCATCAAAAAAAAGGAATGTTAAAGTTTGATGCGTTGCTATGGCAACATTATCTTAGATATTGAATAATGCTTTCACAGCTCTTCATCTGGCATGTGTTTACATTATACAGATGAAGTTTGAAGCAAATTCGGGTAAAAGTAAGAGTGTGATTTCAAAGCATTTTGAAAGTGATAACACTTTCTGCTGCCAGTTGGTGGCGCTATATATTTGACTCACAATAGTCACATCCATGTGATCGGCCTCTTACAACGAACACACTGCTGAAGTTTCATCAAGATCAGTTAATGTATGCAGAAGTTTTAACACACTTTCCTTTTTGATTTATGGACCAAGTTAATTTAATTAATACACTAATTATATAAAACTATTGTCAATGCACTACAATTAAACAGGTTATATGCCTTTACTTATAAAAAAATAAAAATAAAAACTTATTTAAAAAATACCAGGCTTAAGAAATGTATTTACTTTAGCAGGCCAGACACACAGTGAAATGATTAAGCCCCCTCCCCCTACACACACACACACACACACACACACACACACACACACACACACACACACACACACACACACACACACACACACACACACACACACACACACACACACACACACACACACACAGACTGTGTGTACAAGAGACTAAGAAAGACTCAGGCTCAGAAAGAGCATGATCATATTCAAACTACAATATCTGACTTTCTGTGGGTTTGAGCTTATTATTGTTAATTAGAAAGTTGTTTGGCTTGAATAGAACAATATACACGGCAAGTTTTGTAACTGTCAGTAAAACTAACCAAGTTATAACACACTTTATGTGTCCTTTTTTAGTCAAAAAATTCCGCCACGGCCAAACCGTTCAGAGATATCACAAATCCGTCCGGAATTTAGCATCCTCAATGTCTTGACTTCATGCACACCGAGTTTGGTGGTGATTGGTAACAGCATGGGTTGTAATTTGATGTTTTTCTAGGACATTTATTTAAAAAAAAAAACATAATTCCCGACTTCCGTTTGAACTGTCGTAAAACTTAGAGCACGAAAGTTGTTTGGCCTGATGTGATCTATGAGTGTACCGAGTTTCATATTAATCCATGCACGTGTGTTTGATTTATGGACAAATGTTCGAATCCCTAAAAGAATGCATCCTAAAAGAATGGTAAAGTTTAATGCGTCGCCACGGCAACAGTTTCAAAGATATCAAGAATCCATTCATAGGTCTTCATCTGCCGTGTATTTACATTATACAGATGAAGTTTGAAGCAAATCGGGTAAAAATCAGAGGGTGATTTCAAAGCATTTTGAAAGTGACACACTTCCTGCTGCCAGTTGGTGGCGCTATAACTTTGACTCACAATAGTCACATCCATGTGATCGTCCTCTTACAGCGAACGCACTGCTGAAGTTTCATCCAGATCAGTTAATGTATGCTGAAGTTATGACACACTTCCTGTTTCACGTTTCTCGCCATAGTTTCGTTTCCTCGCCACGGCCAAACCGTTCGAGATATCAAAAATCCCCACACAAACTTTCATCCTCAATGTCTTGACTTCACGCTGACCGAGTTTTCGTCGAATTTGGATCAGAGCTCTAGGAGGAGTATTTAAAAGTTCATTGCGTGTGTTTTACAAAAAAACCTCAATAGCCGACTTCCTGTTGGGCTGGGGTAAAAAGTAAGAACGCGAGGTATAGATGAAATTCTGCTATCGACATGTGTACCGAGTTTCATATTATTACATGCAAGTGTGTTTGAGTTATGGACCAGGTGTTCGGACCCCATTCCAGGGGGCGCTGACGAGCCGCCCTGCCACGCCCGGGTACCAGCTTCAGCCCGGCTCTGATGGCCGGCGGGTTCTGACCCGTGTGCAAAGTTTCAAGAGTTTCGAGCATGTTAAGGGCCCCAAAAGTGCCCGAATAGTCGCTAAAAAAAAAAAAAAAAAAAAAAAAAAAATAATAATCGGAAGGAAAACAATAGGGCTCTGCGCCCTTTAGGGCTTGGGCCCTAACAACAAATATGTGCAATGAGTCAAGTTCAAGTTTGGGCATGATCTGAGATGTGTACGGACATTTGTATAATTTAGGTAATTTGCAAAAGGGAGGTGTCAGTAGGGGACCGGGCCTTGTTAGTGAGGCTAACTGCAGACGGAAAGAAACTGTTTTTGTGGCGAGAGGTTTTGGTTCTGATGGACCGGAGCCTCCTACCAGAGGGGAGAGACTGAAACAGGTTATGTCCGGGATGTGAGGGGTCAGCTGCAATCTTTCCTGCTCGCCTCAGAATCCTGGAGGCATACAGTTCCTGAAGTGATGGAAGACTGCAGCCAATCACCTTCTCTGCAGAGCGAATAATACGCTGAAGTCTGCCCTTGTCCCTGGCAGTGGCGGCATTATACCAGATGGTGATGGAGGCAGTGATGATGGACTCGATGGTGGCGGTGTAGAAGTGCTTCATCATTGTCTTTGGCAGGCTGAACTTATTTAACTGCCGCAGGAAGTACATCCTCTGCTGGGCCTTTTTGGTAATGGAAGAGATGTTCAAATCCCACTTAAGGTTGTGGGAGATGATGGTACCCAGGAAGCGGAAGGAGTCCACAGCAGTGATTTGGGAGTCACACAGGATGATGGGGGAGGGTGGGGGTGTGCTCCTTCTAAAATCCACAACCATCTCCACTGTCTTCAGCGCATTGAGCTCCAGACTGTTCTGGCTGCACCAAGTCACCAGATGGTCGATCTCCCATCTGTAGGCGGACTCATCCCCACCCGAGATGAGCCCAATGAGGGTGATATCGTCCGCAAACTTCAGGAGCTTGACGGACTGGTGACTGGAGGTGCAGTTGTTGGTATACAGGGAGAAGAGAAGGGGGAAAGAACACAGCCTTGAGGGATCCAGTACTGATGGTCCTGGAATCTGATACATGTTTTCCCAGCTTCACGTGCTGCTTCCTGTCTGTCAGAAAGTCGGTGATCCACCTACCGAGTGGACTCAGGCACGTTCAGCTGTAAGAGCCTGTCCTGCAGCAGGGTCGGGACGATGGTGTTAAAAGCCGAACTAAAATCCACAAACAGGATCCTGGCATAGGTTCCTGGGGAGTCCAGATGCTGGAGGATGTAATGAAGGGCCATGTTTACTGCATCGTCTACAGACCTGTTGGCTCTGTAGGCGAACTGCAGAGGGTCCAGGAGTGGGTCTGTGATGGATTTTAAGTGAGACAACACAAGACGTTCAAAAGACTTCATAACCACAGAGGTCAGGGCGATGGGTCTGTAGTCCTTTAGTCCTGTGGTCCTTGGTTTTTTGGGGACAGGGATGATGGTAGAGGCTTTGAAGCAGGCTGGCACATGACATGTCTCCAGTGAGATGTTAAAAATCTCAGTGAACACCGGAGACAGCTGATCAGCACAGTGCTTCAGGGTGGATGGAGACACAAAATCCGGCCCAGCTGCTTTGCGGGATTTCTGCCTCCTGAATAGCCTGTTTACTTCCCCTCTGAGATCGAGAGAGGAGGGGAAGGAGTGGAGCTAGCCAACTCTGTGGAGAGGGGAGAGGAAATGGAGGACTGATGCAGAAGCTGAGCGGAGGAGTCACGAGGGGTGGTGACCGATTGACTCTCAAAGCGGCAGTAGAACTGGTTCAGCTCATTTGCCAGGCGAGGGTTGTTTATGGAGTGGGGGACTTTGGGTTTGTACTTTGTGATCTGTCTGAACCCCTTCCAGACAGAAGTGGCGTCATTTGCTGAGAACTGGTTCTTTAGTCTCTCCGCGTACAGCCGTTTAGCTACTCGCACTTCTTTGCCAAACCTGTACTTTAACGCCCTGCACCCAGCCCTGTCACCACTTCTAAATGCTTCCTCCTTTTCCAACCTCAGCTGTCTGAGTTTAGCTGTAAACCAGGGTTTGTCATTATTATAACTCACCCTGGTACTTGTTGGTATACAGCTATCTTCACAGAAGCTGATATAGGACGTCACAGCCTCTGTAAGCTCATCTAGATTGTTGGTAGCAGTCCTAAAAACCTCCCAGTCAGTGCAGTCAAAACACGCCTGAAGATCCGCTACAGCTTCACTGGTCCATTTCTTTGATATCCTCACTACAGGTTTACAGAGTTTTAATTTTTGTCTGTAAGCAGGAATCAGATGGACCATCGCATGATCAGAGTGTCCCAGTGGGGCGCGTGTCGACGCGTGATAGGCACAGCTAACTGTGGTATAGCAGTGATCCAAAGTGTTGCCCTCTCTGGTTGGACACTTTATAAACTGCCTATATTTGGGGAGTTCTTGACTGAGATTTCCCCTGTTAAAGTCACCAAGAACAATAACAAGAGAGTCTGGATTTGTCTGCTCCACACGAAGTATCTGGTCGGCCAGCCTGCGCTGTGCGTCCTGCACGTTGGCCTGGGGCGGAATGTAAACACCGACCAGAATGAATGAAGCAAACTCACGGGGGGAATAGAACGGTTTACAGTTTATAATAAAAAGTTCCAGGTCAGGAGAACAGTGCTGGTGAATCACTGTCAGGTCGGAACACCAGCCATTGTTAATATAAAAACAGACACCACCACCCTTTGTTTTACCGAAAAGTTCTTTATCGCGGTCCGCTCTGTACAGTTGGAAGCCAGCCAACTGCAGCGCGTAGTCCGGTATCAGTTCACACAGCCACGTCTCCGTGAAGCACATGACAGAAGATGAATAAAAGTCCCTGTTTTTTCCCACCAGAAGCTGAAGTTCATCCAATTTGTTGCACAATGAGCGCACGTTGGAGAGAAATATTGCCGGTCAGCGGCGTGCGGAGTCCCCGCCGGCGAAGAGCGCACAAGCGACCCGGCTCTTTTTCCTCTCCTGCGGCGCTTCACAGCGCGAGCAACAGCGAGAGAGCCCTTCACCAAAAAGTCCAATAATTCCACTGATGACACGAGGAAAGTGGGAACTAAATCCGCTGGAGTTACTCTCCTGATGTTCATGAGCTCTTCTCTAGAAAAAGAGCACCGAGAATCACAGCCGAAAACTAGATTAGTACAAAAAAACAAAACAAAACAGAGCGCACCTAACACCGAGGCTGCTACACTCTAGGGCCATCTTGCGAGAGTCAGCTTTGAAAGCCAGAGCGCCTTATATATGCAGGGCTCGACACTAAGGCTTTATCCACTTGTCCGGGACAAGTGGATTTTTTGTAGGACAAGTAGAAGAGAAAATTAGTTTGTCACGAAAATAAAATGCCATGTTACTTCACGTTATGTGCCCCTCATTATGTCTATTTTACAGATTTAATTTCACCGATTTGAAAACGAACACATTTTCAGCGCTGCCTGTGAATGTTCTGAATGTGACTCACAGAAAGACGTGGCGCCAGTATAATGTGCATGCACAACCGGGACAGAAGTTCTCTTTCGCCTTAACGAACATCAACACCACACACAATTAAGCCAAAATGTCATTTGTCGAGTATCTTCATAACATAAGAGCAGTCTTTTGATGGACATAAAGAGTTGTGACTCTTGAGAGAGATAGTGAGATCCGCGTCTCTGTCCAAGCGGCAGCTCTTAAAGGGCCAGCTACCAATAAAGCCTTCTGTCAGTAAAGTTAATGAAAGAACAAAGGGAACAGAGAAAATTACTCACTGCTCTTGACTAAAGAACTTGTGTAGCTTTAATAAGGAGTAGTCTATATATAATTTATAATTTATGCCGCGCAGACTGTTTGAGAACTTTATTCAGGCCACGTTACACAAAGCCGGGTATTTAGCAAAACGAAATTTTTCCCTCTCCGTTTCTAAAAATAACATCGTTTACACACCCGCATAAATACGCCGTCCGAGCGCCATCATAACTATGCTAAACCTAAGGCGGCAGTGTAGGGGTTAAGGATAAAGCCATGCAAGCCAATCAGAATCCTGGAATCGACAAGAGAGAACCTAAAACGCCGTTTCTCCAGTTTACACGACAACAAATATCCGGCGTTTTCAAAAATCTCCACTTTGCCCGGAGTTTTTAGAAATAATCGTTTTCAGTGATAAAAACGGCGTTTTCGTGTAATGAGAGGGCAAAAGCAAGGAGAGAATATCTGCGTTTTTCCAATCGTGTAAACGGGGCCTCAATTTCTGTATATGTCCTACCTGTTAGACAGTTATTTTTATCCAGACATCAATGGCTTATTGATCATTATAGGTGTTATCAATCATTTAGTTGTTATTGCTAATTTCAGAATTATCACTAATCTGTGTGTGCATTTGGTTTAGA
>JAQIUQ010005164.1:0-29094 GCA_030378365.1 Hybognathus amarus
GGGGTCTCTGAAGGAGGCGAGCTACCTAAGCGAGTGCGTCAGGTTACTTTGTATACAAGAGACCGTTGGGTTAATTTGCCACACATCCATAACCATCTGGATGGTCATGCTATTGCTGCCACCGATACACATGTATACGTGGCTGGGTCCATGGAACCGGGATTTGCCAAGACGGTAGAGACGCTACAATCCAAATCGAAACACATGGGAACAAGTGAGCAACCTCACCACACGAAAGCATTCCTTTGGGCTCACCTGCATCGAAAATATTCTGTATAGTATCGGTGGTCATGGCAACTTCAGCCCCGGCTTCAAGGATGTGAGCGTCTACGAACCTGACCAAGACAAGTGGCACAACCTAGAATCCGCCCCTAAGATTTTAAGAGACGTCAAGGCCATTAGTGTCGAAGATCGATACGTTTATGTAACGCAGCGGACCCCCGTAGATACCGACAGCGATGACGGGTTGAAGACGGTCACTACGCGTGCTCAACACCGACAGTCGCAATGGCAGGAAGTTGACTCCTTACCGCTTATCGACAACTACTGCTTGTTCCAAATGGCTGTGGCGTCGACTGAACTTCTACCACACGGCTTCCTGCTGTCCCAAGAGTTACACCAACGTACGTGATGAAGCCGCGCGGCAGAAGATCACCGCGAGGATCTCCGATGATATCCTTGAGAGTCTTCCGCCAGAAGTTACCAGTATCGAGGGGCAGCTATATGCTATCTTGGCGATGATGTGTTTGTGATTGGTGGCTGGAAGAACAGTGACGATGTGGATAAGCAGTATCGAAAAGAGGCCTATCGGTATTGTGCCGAGCGCAAGCGCTGGATGCTTCTGCCGCCAATGCCTCAACCTCGCTGCCGTGCCACGGCCTGCACGTTCGCATTCCCTACCGCTTTCTTTATGGGTGTCAGCGCTACCCAATGCCACAGAATTTGGCACGGCAGAGGGACCGTATGCAGCAAATGCAGCAGTTGCATCGTCGCACGTTAACTCTACGCAGGCAGTTACAATCCCAGATTGAATGCTGAGAGTCCTTATTGCTCAATAGAAGAACTGCTGCAACAAATGTGATAATATACCATTCCCATGATCCCATTGTCATTTAAAATGTGTGTTATTTGTTTACTTGTGACATTTCATCACTGGGAGAGTGAATGAAATGGCTGATGCTGATTAACAAGAAAGTATTTTCAATGTGACTGTTTGAATAATAGATTCCTATAAATATGTAAAAAAGATATGTTTGTTTATATCCGTACACATGAAACATTGTTTCATGGGGTTGCATGAATTTGCCTTATTCCCGTTGTCGGCAAGTTGCAGAATGCTGCACTTAATTTACCTTAGTCATAAACGTTCCACGCGGTGATGGTTGTCATCTTCATTTGCAGGGAGTGACACGCGTCCTGCTGTAATGAATCGGCAGTTCAAAACCGTTCACGTCTGTTTGAGCAAACCATGAGTTACTACAAGCACCACTGCGTCTTTATTCTCCTCACTTTGTTTATTAGTTCCTGGTCTTAATTGTGATGATTTGGTTAGTTTTGCACTTCAAATGCAATGCGTTTACAGTCTTTGGCTGTATTTGCGAAAATGCATTCTTCAAGCACTTAATTTCGGCATTAGCCTTTGTCTTAATCTATATTCTTATCGTTTTATTTGTTTATATTTGTTATTTTTCCTAGTTATGGACGTGTAAAGGCTACACAAATAAGTTCCAAAAACCAGACATGTTCAGAATAAAGTCAAGGAACCAATACCTCAGTGTGTGCAAGACCATTGCAACCATTCCAAATGATTTTGTCATCAGTCTTACACTCTGTGCCAGTTCGAGATATCTTGGACTTTCCTTACTTTTATGTTTTTTTTTATTATTATTATTCATATTTTAGCCACCTCAAAACATTGGTTTGTGTTCTGTCATGCACTTCCTGCCAATAACTGTTAAAGGAGTAGTTCACTTTTTATAAAACTTTTGTTGATAATTTACTCACCCCATGTCATCCAAGATATCCATGTCTTTCTTTCCTCAGTCGAAAAGAAATTGAGGTTTTTGATGAAAACATTCCAGGATTTTTCTCCATATAATGGACTTCAATGGGAACCAAACGGTTCAAGGTCCAAAAGACAGTTTCAGTGCAAACTGTTCAGAGGGCTTTAAACGATTCCAGATGATAAATAAGCGTCTTATAAGCGAAACAATCACTCATTTAAAAAAATAATAATAATTTTTACGTTTTAATAAGCAAATGGTCGCCTGCTCTGTTCTGTGCGTTCGTGACTCTCCTATTAGAACTCGTTCATCAAAATAAACAAATCTTTTCCCGAGTCAATTCGTTCATTGAATGAACCAAATGACACGAAAAAAGATTCGTTCATTTGATGAACAAGTTTGAACAGGAGTCACAAATGCGACATCAGCAGAACAGAGCAAGGCAAGCATTTGAGCTTCTAAAACATAACCTTTGTACGTTTTTTTTTTTAAATGAGCGATCGCTTCGCTCAGATTCGAACCCTTGTTCATCGTCTAAAATTGTTTAAAGCCCTTTGAACAGTTTGCACTGAAACTGTCTTTTGGACCTTGAATCGTTTGGTTCCCATTGAAGTCCATTATATGGAGAAAAATCCTGTTAATGTTTTCATCAAAAACCTTAATTTCTTTTTGACTGAAGAAAGAATGACATGGATATCTTGGATGACATGTGGGTGAGTAAATTAGCAGCAAAAGTTTTTTTAAAATTGAACTACTCCTTTAACGTCTGATTTGAACTGTCGTATTTTTTCTTCAGTGAACTATTGTACATTCCTAATTCTGATATAGCTCATACAGATGGTACCATTACTGCTTACTTGTCCTTATTACAAAATATATTTATTATCATTTTTATTCTTTTGTACATTCCCTTATCTTTTTCAATGTGTGATGTTTAGTGTCTTACAAGAAATCTCAGTGCACTTCACTGGGGGAAAACTTGTGACGCAATCATTAGCACCATCAAGACCAGCTTAAACATTCACAGTGTTTGCCTGAAGAACATGTTACTGTTATTTTGTCCACACCAAAGTCTTAAGGAATGTCATCTTAGCTGACCTAATGTTACAGCTGCGATGTTAAAATCTTTACTAAATGCAAGATAGAAACGGCTTTTGACAATGTATCTATAGCTCTCGTCTTGACTTGTGCAGTTTCAGTCATATCATACGAGAAAAAAACAAAAAAACTGAACATGCATTATTAAGCCTTTTTCAAACATTTTCCTGCATATTGGAGACTGTAGAATCGTAGATATCGTATTTACTCAATGGGAAATGTGCGTTTTGTGTCTCTCATGTTGAGATGTGGTTTAATAGTGTTTAAACTTCCAGTTTTCTTTCCTTCATGCACAGAGGAAAGGGGTGTGTATGTGTGCGTGTTCGATGGAGAAGTGTCTGACAATAAGAGTAGCAAAGCTGGGATGTTCCCTTGTCCCGTTCTCGCTGTTGTAAAGTCTTTCAAGGGCGAGGATAGTTTTGTTGCATGTGTTATAAAGTATGCACATGTTGTGGATACTCAGTGATTTGCAATAAATATTTATTAAAAATCTAATAATGTCCACGAGTCGTACTTCTACCCGAGTTGATTCTCACCCTTGAAGTGCAATGAAGAAAATCTTTCATGATGCAGCGTAACTCGTTAATTATGGATTGATTGAGGCATATTCAGATAGAATATGATTATTGCCAAACTGAGTTGAGTATCAAACTACAGTAGTGTGTTAAATAATATGGTGAAATGACAAAGAATAGTTAAGTTGAATCTTTTTTACAGATGCTTAGAGAATCTTCTCTGTTACAGTACACTGGAAAAATGAATATGCTTTATCTAATCAATAGAATCGTGGCAACAGATTACAAGCAATATTATTAATTAAATAAAAAAAAATTAGAATTGAAGTAATAATTCAATCAAATTATTCCTTAAAAGTTAACCATTTAAAATGAGTAAAGTTTTTTTTTACAAAAATATCTCACTAACAAACAGACGTCAAAGATTAATTAAGAACTATTTATTTTATATTTCCAACAGTGAAGACACCTGATGTTAATAAGCAGAATCACTGAAAAACGTCATTTTAAAACTAACACCGATCACCATAATGGTGACTTAAATTTGTTTTTGGGTTGTTTTTTTTGGTTGTTGTTCATTTACTCATTTTAAATGGTTAACTTTTAAGGAATTATTTTGATTAATTATTATTACTCAATTCTAATTTGTTACATTTAATCAATAATATTGCTTGTAATCTGTTGCCACAATTTTTTTAATTAGATAAAGCATATTCATTTTTACAGTGTAGTCAGTGTTTTTGACACTAAACAGTGTATGATTAGCAGTGTGAAAAACCTCAACTAGATTACAACAAGCTTCAGTTGGTTTAAATGCAGCAGCATCTGAGCATGTCATGTTTATTACTGTTATATTACACTGGATAGAACAAATGGAATAAGTCAATTAAGAATAAGTATGTGCCATACTGTAAAACCAGGAAAGTCAAACAGATAGTTTTGATTTTGTGATACTAATCCATCACCCTCAAGCACAGTCACAAAGTTTGCAATAGAAAGTTAATCATTACAGACAAATGGTTTGAGTTAGAAGACCACAACATTTGTTGGTTTCACAAACAATGTTTAAGCCTAGTCTCACACTAAAATTTATGTTTGACCTGTTTTTACTGAAAGCAATTTGCACTGAAATATCTCGGCGCCATTTTTTTGCACACAACTAATGTTTTTTGTTTTGTTTTTAAACTAAAAGATACTTAAAAATCATGATTTAAAGGGTTACTCCACTTTTTTTGGAAATAGGCTCATTTTACAAATACTATGGCCAATAAGACCAGAAACCGCCTGGTTACTGATATTCTTCTAAATATCAGAAAATTGGCTGAATGGATTAGAAAATGGTAAAACCGAACTTTTTAACTCTGGGGGAGTTGTAAAATGAACCTATTTCAAAAAAAAAAAAAAAAAAAGTGGAGTATCCCTTTAAATACTACTGGCTTAATCTAGAGACCGGTCTGTGAAACCCTGACATTGTGTTTTGGTGAAATGCAATATCAGTATTTCCTGCTGGAACTTTTCCCCTATCTAAACATCTTAGGGAGTTTTTCCTTCCCACAGTATGTTTCAAATTAACTGAGTTAATGCCCAGACCTTTCCCGTAAATGTCACATGAGAATACTGAGCAAACCAAATTTGGCATTTAATCTTATTTTTCATTTAAATATTTAATATTTGGCGAAAAGAGGACACAAAACTATATACAGAAAGTCCAATAGAAACCAATGCAAAAATAAGGCAGAATGGTACCGTATTAAATAACATTACATCCAGCAAGTTGTCAAAAATTTTGAATGTCTTCTTATAAGCTTAAAACATTACAATATCCCACTGAAAATATGTATAGCTGGAAAAGTATCCATCACAGAGCATTATAATAAGAATGAACAAATCCATCATGCATTAAGAACCCTTAAAATAAATATCTCCAATTATATTTACCAATACTTCATGTAGAAAGTATTATAAAATTATTGTACTAGTACTTGTAAGTGTACACAGTAAAATCAGCAGTGTAAAAATTCCAGTGTTAAAAGTTATCTATTCCTAAAGTGTTAAATTAACAATCTGCAGTTTTAAAAAGAACTCTCCTTCAGTGTAGCCTACAGGGTGCCACATAGTGTAATTTTATTTTTAGACGCGCCGATTCTATTGACTCTCGCCCCTCGATGACTGCTGCGCTGCCTCAGAAGACGACAACGCCATTTTATCGTCATGCGAGGAGCAAGACGGTAGGTTGAAGTGCTTTTCTGTTTCTAAATATTAAATAGTTACTTACATGCATTTGTAAACATTTTAGTAAACTATTGTGGTGAACACATTTAGAAATGATCAACTGCGCGTTTTTGTATGGGGTTAAGGAAGCTCGTCAGAGTTCATGAGATGCAGATGTACAGAAGAAAAACGTTTCTCGTGCCGATAAAATGTGTTAAAAAAATTTGTTGGAATGTGCTTACAATTTGTTTTGTGTGTATATATATTTAGCTTCTTTCATTTTGGTTTGTTGACAGCCTTCATGAAAGTTGCAGATTTCGCGCCTCCTGTCATGCCGAGGCCTGGGTAAAAGGCGAGCCTGGCGCTGAAGCTGACGACGAGGAGGTCTGAAGCGGCGGCAGCATTTGGGCTTTTTGAGAGTCTTCAAATGGTAATTTTAGATTTGTTTTGTGTATATAAAAGTGGCTGTTATACATTAAAACGTTAACAATTCAGTTTTCACGACACATGCGCACAGGGTGTTTAAGTGTCTTGTAACGTTAGAACGTTGCTTGTACTTGGACGTGGCTGTGGTTACAAGAGGTAAAAACGATATAAATACTGTTCGTTTTCTCACACAAACCGCTTGTTTAGTGTACTTAGGCCATCAATGTGTACTTACATTTACAAGTCATTAAATCATGTTTAATTTGGACTTTTCTGTGCATGCTCTTTGAACTGCAGACCATAGACCTCCATTATATGACTGACAGACAAGAACGGTGTGACCTAAAAATATCAAAATTGAAAATACTGTGGAAACAAAGACACCCACATCTTGGATGCCCTTGAGGTAAGCTAAAACATACCAGAACTTAATTTCAAAGTGAACTATCCCTTTAATGGCAAGGTGATTGGTGTGTCTTCATGAATTGTGTAAATGCAAGATATTAAACTGCAAAAAGTTAAAGGGTTAGTTCACTCAAAAGTGAAAATTTGTCTTTTCAAACCCTCATGTCATTCCAAACCTGGAAAGACTTTCGTTCATCTTTGAAACTTAAATTAATGTATTTTAAGACTGAGTGATTTCTGTCCCTCCATTGTCAGTCCACGCAACTACCATTTTGACAGGCCATAATGTAGGTTTCAAGAGGTCATAAAGAGTTCATAAATCTAGATATGTTATATATTTTATATATTTTTATCTAAAATAAAAATATCTAGATATTTTAGATATTTTCTTACAGCCTTTGTATTTTGTGAAGCTCAACAATCTTTTGCTGCACATCAGAACCATGTGCATGCCATTGTGATGGATGATTAAGGGAATTTGACCTTTGTGTTTCCTCATATTTAAACTCCTGTAAAACAAGAAGTCATAGCTGGACAATTTCATGTTCCTAGTCACCCTGGTGTGCTTAAAATGTTAAATATTAATGGGAATGTACTTCAGAGATATTTTTCTCATAAAAAATTCTAGGGATGCCAACAATTATAACCAGTATGTTTTGGAGAAAAACATTTATTTCATAATGTGATTTACCCCCACTTTCAATTCTTTTACTTCAATGAAAGGTTAGATTTTTGTGAATTTTTTGAATGAAAGATCAAAAGGATAAACAATGCAGATTTATTTTTTACAGCCAATTTTGATCAGATTTACAAGGGGTGCCATTAATTTTGACCATGACTGTAAAAGTTAGTGGTCTTTTGTAAACTTTTGAGTACACAATTAGTTTATATCCAAGTATTTATGTTGTATTGCAACTATAAGGTGAACTATACTACAAGGGAAAATAGGTGCTGTTAGCTATATACTAGCCCACGTTTTAGTATACTCTCAGTAAACTACTAGTTTATTAGGCCCTGTTTACACGAGAACGTTCGAGGGTGAAAACATACAAATATTTTTTCGGATGTGCCTTTCATTTACAAGCCGACGGCTTTTGGGGGCTTAAATTCGCGAAAAAGTGAAACCACCCTACAGAGTGGAAATCTTAAAAGCGTTCCACCACCGCGTTAAACGGTAAAAACGCAAAAGTCTGCTTGACAGTTAAGGTTGTATACAGGCGCGCGGACTTGGGTTCCTAGCCGCCTGGAGTGCATACTACATTGAATTTCACACACTCTTGCGTCACCATCTGGATTTCTCACCCAAAACACTCGTCTAAACATAAAAGCAAAATAAAAAGTGATATATTTCAACGCCACTTTTGCGTTTTCTCTTCAGAATCATTTTCATGTAAACATAGCCTTAGTTTTTATACTGCAATTATACATTCTTTAAGTGAACTTACACCATACTTGTAGTTTATTACTTACTATTTTTCCCTGTATTGTATTCATTTAGCAAAGTATAATTTCTGTAAGAAGTCCATAAAAACTAAACAAAGTAAACACTTATTTTCAGACCAAAAAATACACAAAAATACCTAATTTGAATAATCTTTTTTTTTCCGTTACACTTTATTTTGATAGTCACTTCAGACGTTCTACTAACTATAAGTAACCTTTCAAGTACATGTCAACTAACTCTCATTAGAGTATTAGTATATTATAGTAGACTGTCAGTAGACTGTTAGGTTAGGGTTAGGTGTTAAGGCCATTGCACACTGAGTACGAAATTTCGTATGCGTTTTTTCGTGTTCGTCAGCCTAAAATTCGTCACGCAGAGAAACCTTGCACACTGAGTCCGATGCGTATTTATTAAACCGTTGCGGAAAAAACGCAAAAATACAAAATGAATTCGTCAGGCAGTGAGGATGATTTTGTTGCCCTCTCTCTTATTGAAAAGAGAAGAAAGAGAAAATATTGCGTTTGCGTCCATCCAGTCCTGAAATTGCGCCGAGAGGAAGCACCTCCTTATCAAGGAGCTGATTAAAAATTTACTTCAGAACGTCAGTGGAAAAGTTTGATGAAAGCCACTTTTTAAAGCCACTGGAGCCACATTTTAAAAACAAGATCATTAATTTTTGTGAACCAATCGATTCTGAAACAGAGACTGGCAGTATGTTTAAGGTATGGAGACACACACACACACACACACACACACACACACACACACACACACAGGAAGCGCTGGGCAGACAGAACAGCTGAATATTTTAAGCTGTTATATAGCCTATTGTACCCAAATAATACATTAGTTATCGAATTGGCTGCTCAATCACACCTTTTAATTCGATCCAAAATTTCAATCTGATTGAAAGGGAGGTTATTCCTTTCATAATCCAATTCGAGAGAAGAGAACACTTGATCAAAATTAAAACCGAAACTGAAAGCACTGCGCATGCAAAGATGTGCGGAACGAGCTTCAGTCGGCCCTGAATTCTCAAAAAAACCTCTCAAAATGCAGGCTCTGTGTGCGAAAACGCAGAAAATCGAACCTGATCCTAATTTTTTTATGACGTACGATAGTTCCGGAGGCGGTGTGCAAGCGTGATTGACATAATGTGAGGTCTGAATTTTTTTCTTAACGTGCGAAAATTTCGGATGCGAATTTCGGACTCAGAGTGTGCAATGGCCTTTAGGCTTTGGGTTAGGAGAATAAGTTTACTTGTAGTTGCCAAGTTACTTATAGTCAGTTGAATGTCTGTTGGGGGACCAACAAAATAAAGTGTTAGCAGATATAAAGCTGACATACTACTAATACTCTTATGACAGTTAGTTAGTTGAAAAGTTACTTATAGTTAGTAGAATGTCTAAAGTGGACTATCAAAATAAAGTGTTACCTTTTTTTCAAAACAAAATGTTTGCAAACACTTTAGTTTGGAACTTTTATTCAATGGCACAAATGCATTTAGAGATCTTTTTTTATCTAAAAGTATAAAAAGAAATGTAACAATCAAATGTACACTTTTAATACTGGAAACTTGTTGGTCTGGTTTTCAGCCTCAGGATTATGAGTCTGTTGCTTTGTTCTCTGTCTGAATGCATGTACATTCACAAGTGTTTGTGTGTGTTTCACAGTTCTTCGTGACGTGCTTTCTCTGCGTCTTTCATCTGATTTTAGTTTGAGTTCATCCAGAGTGATCATCCCATCAGCGTTCCTGTCCTGGTTCTTGAACATATCATTGATGACACTGTCCGCATCTTGAGCTGGTTTCAGACGGCCTTTCCCTTCTGATACCTGCTGTTTGATGAACTGTGAAAACTGTGGAGAGACATGGAATGAAAGTGAGGTTTGAAACAAAATCATTGCTTTCCTAACAAAGACTCACTGACACTTTATAAAACAAGCATTTAAGTGCAAAAAACACATGTTCCCTGAAAGAAAACAGAACCAAGAGGTAAATACAGCATGTCAGCAATAGTAAAGATAATGCTAATTTAGTAGTGCAAGAGAAAAGTCTGATATCTAGCACTGTAACGATACTTACAGTAACTAGTCAAGATCAGTGAGTTTAGTATTAGAATTGCTGTGTCCGAAATCTCCCATTACTCACTATATAGTGGACTATATAGTGAGCTCGCCATTTTGTAGTGCTGTCCGAATGTATAGTGATGATTATTATACCCAATATAGTCCCATCTCAATGTATCCCAGAATGCATTTTAAAAAGTAGGTACAACCGAAATGGTCACTAACCTAAGCCCTACATACCATCATGCATTAGCGCTTGATCATAAAAATAAGTTATAATCGATGTGTGGAGTAGCAGCATTATACAAAAATGGCCAGAAGTCACTTCTAGTTTTTAAAATGTTGGGAGAAATAAGCTGAATAAAATGTAATGTATTTATTTTTAAAAATCTATTTAGCCCAGAGCCGGGCTCGGACACCAGCTGACAGATGATGTAATCTACGGCGCTGAAGGACGTAAAGTAGTGTCCGAAAGTGGTGTTTCTATTATGCTGGTGAGGCTGACTTTATAGTGCTCTGCTCTTACCCACAACATAGGGGTAGGGGTAGTCCTTTGAGTGGAGATTTCGGACACAGCAAATGTGAAAATCAAAGGTCTTAAAGATAACTCTTCAAAATAAAAGTTCATTTTAACTTGAAGAAATTGTGACAGAAATATATTCACCTACTAGTGGAATGGAATTGTCAAAGTAACAATAATAACTGTAAATCATATTTTATGCCTTTATTTGATTTCCACTGTTTATGACGATAAATTGATATAAAACAAAAATAAATCCAGAAAAAAATAAAACAAATAACATTTCTGATAAACTCTAATATTTAATAGGGCCTTATTATTGTAAAAATAAATAATAATTGTTAAAAGTTTTATAAATTCAATTAATTAGACATGCTTTTTAATTATTTAAATGTTTGTATTCCACTAAAAAAAACAGAATTTGAGAAATAAAACGGAATTTGGGTAAGAGAAAGGGACCTTGTTATCCTTTTAATAAATTGTTGTAAAGTTATATAAAAGTTTTATGATTTCAGTTAATTAGACATGCTTTATGATTGCTAAAATTTCTATGCCCATGATACTTTGAGCAATTTATGGAAGTAACTTTAATATTTCAAAATGATTTATGTCATTTTGATAGACAATAAATATTGTATTTATCTGCTTTAGAAACATTACAGTAAACACCACAATGGGGATCAGAAGTGAAAGGGGAGACAATAACATTTTAAAGCATTCGTGTAAAAACAAACCTGCAAAGAGATGTGAGGATTCGAAAAGAAACATTAAAAAGATACTGTTACGTTATAAAGCATTATGTTAAAATAGGTTACATGATTCTCCTGATGTCTGAAGAAATAGAACATGAAGGACATTTTAAAGCTCATTCAGTGAAACCAGCCCGATCTCATGAAAGTTAGTATCATGTCACGAATGTCATTTCTCCGTGGCATTTATAACGAAAAACAGTTTTTGCGTGTATATGGCACACGATTTTCGTGTACATATGATACGCACTTTTTGGCGTATAATACGCACAAACTCCCACCCCCCTCCCCTAAAACTAACCCAGCGTTTTTTAATACGTACCATATACACGCAAAAATCATTTTTGGCGTATAAATGTCACGAGAAATGACACTCGTGGTAATAGATACGCATCTTCATGAGACTGTGTTGGTCAAACTGATGGATAAGGATTATTTGTAGCGCAACCTCATGATTTCTTTTTCTTTTTGAGTGCAACTTCACAGACCGGAAGAGACTATAATGTAAAATGCAGTAGGCTTATTAGGAAATAGGCGGATTAAAGAGATTCCAGAAAAATCAAGGAACTGTGAAAAACTGGATTTCACAGGGCCCTACAGGATCCGTGAACTGACCTCCTCTAAAGGAACCTTTTGGTCCTGGTTGATGTCAAGAGCCTCGAAGAGTTGAACCGGACTATCTTCGAGCCAAACGAATAGGTATCCTTCAGGAACTCCCTTCTGCAGAGACACCAGCTCCAGTTCAAACCGTAGCACTGCACTCCCAGGCACAATACCAGCTAGGAAAACAAGAGAGACAGGGCAATGATGTTTCATTCGACAAGAATTAATTAACTCGATAATATATAAATATGTATAATACAGTCTTCATTATTCTCTTGCCGTCACTCACACACACTCACACTATAGTTCTAGTTCTCGTTTCCACTGTCTGCACTTTTTCCACTTTCTGCTTTAATGTGTTCATGAAAGTTTCCTCAATCCACCAATTGGTGGAGATGATCCAGTTTCCGTTCAGATGTGCACTCAGACTAACTCAGCCTCTTCTTCAAAAAAAGTATTAGGAAATCTTTATCTCTTCCCGATAAACAGCTTTCAATAACTTTGGACATTTAACATTGGAAGATCTCTGTTCTCAGAGCAGAGTAGGTTATTTTTTTCTCCCTATCCTGATACTCTCTTGGAGGCAGTTTTCCTCTTCAGCCTTCTTGCGATCCTCAGAGTTTTGACAACCGGATAAGGCAAAAGTTTAATATACTCCACTTGCTCCGCTGGAGAGAAACCATGGGGAAAACACATGGGACTCACTCAGCCACAGCCATCATTGCTCTGGTTGGTTAGCGCGCTATCCTATGGCGTGCAGAGGGATATTGAAAGGAGGGATATGGCCTTTTATCCCGCCCCGATTGAGGTATGCCAATTGTGAGTTCCCAGACCTAACATCTAGATAGGTCTTGGTTTGCCAGGCTAATCCAGAGCTGTCGCGCGACTCAAACTCTGTGATGTCATGAGTACAGCCAATCATAGCAACGCATGGGTTGAGGACACCAGGTAAATCTTAGTTTTTCTCTCTTTTTGCATTTTTTTCCTCAGAGCAGATTCGTCGCGCAAACAGTGTGCATCACTAGTTTCTGCCTGACTTCCATATTCACGTGTTATGTTCTCTTCTTCGCTGGGTATTGGCGCAATATTTTATTTATTGCGTTGTTTCGTGACAAAACGTGGTTTTCAAGATAGAATTGTTGGGTGAAAGAGTTGTTGTCAACTCGTTATTTATTTGATTATTTTCAGGATTTAGACCATAACATAGTACTGAAACAGCTCTACAGCTCTCATTGAGTCACAAATGATTTGCTCTTATCATCTCTGATCGTGGTTGTACTCTCTATGTAGTGCGTTGCCAACTCGTGTAGTGAGTTACCTCCTGTTGTGGGTCAATCACGTTGTGTCGTGTGGTGTGAACAGCTAAAAACTTGAACTCTCCTGATTTCACTGAGAGCAAGTCATGTAGTGTGAAACGTACAGTTCAGCCCAATGTTTTAAAATCATGTAGTGTGAACAAGGCATTAATCATCATTAAAGTGCACACTCCTTGTTTTTCCACTTTCTTTAATGATTAAAATCTTAAATGTCAATTTCAGACCTTAGGTGACTCAACTTTTCTCATTCTCTCCATGACTCAACAGCGCTTCAGTCAACACCAATTAAAGTATTAAAGATCTGTGACATTTCTCCTCATGACTACAACAGGCACTCCTTTGGGATAGGTACAGCTACATCAGCTGCAAATAAAAGACTTTTAGAAGATAGCTTAATAATGGGGGGCAGGTGGTCCTCTCAGCAGTGGCGAATTTAGCAAATTGGGGGCCCAAGGCGAAGGTAGTATGGGGCCCCCATTGCAACTTTAAAAGAGAATGAAAAAAGTAAAAAAAGAAAGAAAAATAAACCATTAAATGGCACTTTCTGGAGAGTTTTGTGCAAAGAAATATAGAAAAAATTAGGTCTAACAAGTACTTATGTCTGTAATTCGCACAGATCAAAACACAAATATGCTGACTGAATATTGCTAGTTGAGAAACACTGCTTTAATTAATGTTTTTATGATGACTTTGTGAAAGGTTAACTAAACAGCATGAGACGTCTTCCAGCTGGCCAGTAAGTTATTTGGCAAATTTAATTTATACAGATCTGTATAAATGCTATAGTTTTTGATAGTGTTATACATATCTTCAAGATAATCACGATGATCATTGCGTTTGTCTTACCAAATGTGCTAACTTTATGCAATTACAGTTTGTCCATAAGCTTTTTTTTTATATTAATGCCGACAATAAAATGTTGCCAGATATTTCTATGAAAAACAAGAAAAACAAAACAATTTAATAATAATAATCCAAAATAAGTTCAAAGCTTGTGTTTTGAAAATAAGATTAATATATCACTAAGCCTAACATTAACTTTTTTGTGACGCCCGCTGACAATGACGACAATGCTAACAATAAAGTCCATGGCCGTAGCCAGCTATGAAGTCACCGAAGTCCGGACCTCTGTCATTTTTTACATTTAAAAATAAGTGTGAAGCTCTCTAAATGATTAATCAGCCATTTAAACCACCTCATGAGAGCGGTGCATGAGCGCGTTGTGAGCATAGACTGTAAAAAAGGGTTGTGAGTGAGGGCGCGGGTACAGTCTCCGTGTTGCCAGATCCACCTAATGGAAAGGTGCAGTAGTCTTTTGGACCTGTTTTTCTGGTTTAATGTGACACTTTAGGATGTTATAAAGTGGAAAGTTAATGTTAGGCTTAGTGATATATTAATCTTATTTTCAAAACACAAGCTTTGAACTTATTTTGGATTATTATTATTAAATTGTTTTGTTTTTCTTGTTTTTCATAGAAATATCTGGCAACATTTTATTGTCGGCATTAATATAAAAAAAAAGCTTATGGACAAACTGTAATTGCATAAAGTTAGCACATTTGGTAAGACAAACGCAATGATCATTCGTGATTATCTTGAAGATATGTATAACACTATCAAAAACTATAGCATTTATACAGATCTGTATAAATTAAATTTGCCAAATAACTTACTGGCCAGCTGGAAGACGTCTCATGCTGTTTAGTTAACCTTTCACAAAGTCATCATAAAAACATTAATTAAAGCAGTGTTTCTCAACTAGCAATATTCAGTCAGCATATTTGTGTTTTGATCTGTGCGAATTACAGACATAAGTACTTGTTAGACCTAATTTTTTCTATATTTCTTTGCACAAAACTCTCCAGAAAGTGCCATTTAATGGTTTATTTTTCTTTCTTTTTTTACTTTTTTCATTCTCTTTTAAAGATCTGAATGGGGGCCCCATACTACCTTCGCCTTGGGCCCCCAATTTGCTAAATTCGCCACTGCTGAAGAGGACCACCTGCCCCCCATTATTAAGCTATCTTCTAAAAGTCTTTTATTTGCAGCTGATGTAGCTGTACCTATCCCAAAGGAGTGCCTGTTGTAGTCATGAGGAGAAATGTCACAGATCTTTAATACTTTAATTGGTGTTGACTGAAGCGCTGTTGAGTCATGGAGAGAATGAGAAAAGTTGAGTCACCTAAGGTCTGAAATTGACATTTAAGATTTTAATCATTAAAGAAAGTGGAAAAACAAGGAGTGTGCACTTTAATGATGATTAATGCCTTGTTCACACTACATGATTTTAAAACATTGGGCTGAACTGTACGTTTCACACTACATGACTTGCTCTCAGTGAAATCAGGAGTGTTCAAGTTTTTAGCTGTTCACACCACATCAGACACAGCATGATTAACCCACAACAGGAGGTAACTCACTACACGAGTTGGCAACGCACTACATAGAGATACAACCACGATCAGAGATGATAAGAGCAAATCATTTGTGACTCAATGAGAGCTGTAGAGCTGTTTCAGTACTATGTTATGGTCTAAATCCTGAAAATAATCAAATAAATAACGAGTTGACAACAACTCTTTCACCCAACAATTCTATCTTGAAAACCACGTTTTGTCACGAAACAACGCAATAAATAAATATATTGCGCCAATACCCAGCGAAGAAGAGAACATAACACGTGAATATGGAAGTCAGGCAGAAACTAGTGATGCACACTGTTTGCGCGACGAATCTGCTCTGAGGAAAAAAATGCAAAAAGAGAGAAAAACTAAGATTTACCTGGTGTCCTTGAACCCATGCGTTGCTATGATTGGCTGTACTCATGACATCACAGAGTTTGAGTCGTGCGACAGCTCTGGATTAGCCTGGCAAACCAGACCTATCTAGATGTTAGGTCTGGGAACTCACAATTGGCATACCTCAATCGGGCGCGGATAAAGGCCATATCCCTCCTTCAATATCCCTCTGCACGCCATAGGATAGCGCGCTAACCAACCAGAGCAATGATGGCTGTGGCTGAGTGAGTCCCATGTGTTTTCCCCATGGTTTCTCTCCAGCGGAGCAAGTGGAGTATATTAAACTTTTGCCTTATCCGGTTGTCAAAACTCTGAGGATCGCAAGAAGGCTGAAGAGGAAAACTGCCTCCAAGAGAGTATCAGGATAGGGAGAAAAAAATAACCTACTCTGCTCTGAGAACAGAGATCTTCCAATGTTAAATGTCCAAAGTTATTGAAAGCTGTTTATCGGGAAGAGATAAAGATTTCCTAATACTTTTTTTGAAGAAGAGGCTGAGTTAGTCTGAGTGCACATCTGAACGGAAACTGGATCATCTCCACCAATTGGTGGATTGAGGAAACTTTCATGAACACATTAAAGCAGAAAGTGGAAAAAGTGCAGACAGTGGAAACGAGAACTAGAACTATAGTGTGAGTGTGTGTGAGTGACGGCAAGAGAATAATGAAGACTGTATTTATACATATTTATATATTATCGAGTTAATTAATTCTTGTCGAATGAAACATCATTGCCCTGTCTCTCTTGTTTTCCTAGCTGGTATTGTGCCTGGGAGTGCAGTGCTACGGTTTGAACTGGAGCTGGTGTCTCTGCAGAAGGGAGTTCCTGAAGGATACCTATTCGTTTGGCTCGAAGATAGTCCGGTTCAACTCTTCTAGGCTCTTGACATCAACCAGGACCAAAAGGTTCCTTTAGAGGAGGTCAGTTCACGGATCCTGTAGGGCCCTGTGAAATCCAGTTTTTCACAGTTCCTTGATTTTTCTGGAATCTCTTTAATCCGCCTATTTCCTAATAAGCCTACTGCATTTTACATTATAGTCTCTTCCGGTCTGTGAAGTTGCACTCAAAAAGAAAAAGAAATCATGAGGTTGCGCTACAAATAATCCTTATCCATCAGTTTGACCAACACAGTCTCATGAAGATGCGTATCTATATCCACGAGTGTCATTTCTCGTGACATTTATACGCCAAAAATGATTTTTGCGTGTATATGGTACGTATTAAAAAACGCTGGGTTAGTTTTAGGGGAGGGGGGTGGGAGTTTGTGCGTATTATACGCCAAAAAGTGCGTATCATATGTACACGAAAATCGTGTGCCATATACACGCAAAAACTGTTTTTCGTGTATAAATGCCACGAGAAATGACATTCGTGACATAGATACTAACTTTCATGAGATCGGGCTGGTTTCACTGAATGAGCTTTAAAATGTCCTTCATGTTCTATTTCTTCAGACATCAGGAGAATCATGTAACCTATTTTAACATAATGCTTTATAACGTAACAGTATCTTTTTAATGTTTCTTTTCGAATCCTCACATCTCTTTGCAGGTTTGTTTTTACACGAATGCTTTAAAATGTTATTGTCTCCCCTTTTCACTTCTGATCCCCATTGTGGTGTTTACTGTAATGTTTCTAAAGCAGATAAATACAATATTTATTGTCTATCAAAATGACATAAATCATTTTGAAATATTAAAGTTACTTCCATAAATTGCTCAAAGTATCATGGGGCATAGAAATTTTAGCAATCATAAAGCATGTCTAATTAACTGAAATCATAAAACTTTTATATAACTTTACAACAATTTATTAAAAGGATAACAAGGTCCCTTTCTCTTACCCAAATTCCGTTTTATTTCTCAAATTCTGTTTGTTTTATTTTGATGGATACAAACATTTAAATAATTAAAAAGCATGTCTAATTAATTGAATTTATAAAACTTTTAACAATTATTATTTATTTTTACAATAATAAGGCCCTATTAAATATTAGAGTTTATCAGAAATGTTATTTGTTTTATTTTTTTCTGGATTTATTTTGTTTTATATCAATTTATCGTCATAAACAGTGGAAATCAAATAAAGGCATAAAATATGATTTACAGTTATTATTGTTACTTTGACAATTCCATTCCACTAGTAGGTGAATATATTTCTGTCACAATTTCTTCCAAGTTAAAATGAACTTTTATTTTGAAGAGTTATCTTTAAGACCTTTGATTTTCACATTTGCTGTGTCCGAAATCTCCACTCAAAGGACTACTCCCTAACCCCTATGTTGTGGGTAAGAGCAGAGCACTATAAAGTCAGCTCACCAGCATAATAGAAACACCACTTTCGGACATCTACTTTATCGCCCTTTAGCGCCGTAGATTACATCATCTGTCAGCTGGTGTCCGAGCCCGGCTCTGGGCTAAATAGATTTTTAAAAATAAATACATTACATTTTATTCAGCTTATTTCTCCCAACATTTTAAAAACTAAAAGTGACTTCTGGCCATTTCTTTATAATGCTGCTACTTCTATCATATCGATTATAACTTATTTTTATGATCAAGCGCTAATGCATGATGGTATGTAGGGCTTAGGTTAGTGACCATTTCGGTTGTACCTACTTTTTAAAATGCATTCTGGGATACATTGAGTGGACTATATTGGGTATAATAATCATCACTATACATTCGGACAGCACTACAAAATGGCGAGCTCACTATATAGTCCACTATATAGTGAGTAATGGGGATTTCCGGACACAGCAATTCTAATACTAAACTCACTGACTTGACTAGTTACTGTAAGTATCGTTACAGTGCTAGATATCAGACTTTTCTCTTGCACTACTAAATTAGCATTATCTTTACTATTGCTGACATGCTGTATTTACCTCTTGGTTCTGTTTTTCTTTCAGGGAACATGTGTTTTTTGCACTTAAATGCTTGTTTTATAAAGTGTCAGTGAGTCTTTGTTAGGAAAGCAATGATTTTGTTTCAAACCTCACTTTCATTCCATGTCTCTCCACAGTTTTCACAGTTCATCAAACAGCAGGTATCAGAAGGGAAAGGCCGTCTGAAACCAGCTCAAGATGCGGACAGTGTCATCAATGATATGTTCAAGAACCAGGACAGGAACGCTGATGGGATGATCACTCTGGATGAACTCAAACTAAAATCAGATGAAAGACGCGAGAGAAAGCACGTCACGAAGAACTGTGAAACACACACAAACACTTGTGAATGTACATGCATTCAGACAGAGAACAAAGCAACAGACTCATAATCCTGAGGCTGAAAACCAGACCAACAAGTTTCCAGTATTAAAAGTGTACATTTGATTGTTACATTTCTTTTTATACTTTTAGATAAAAAAAGATCTCTAAATGCATTTGTGCCATTGAATAAAAGTTCCAAACTAAAGTGTTTGCAAACATTTTGTTTTGAAAAAAAGGTAACACTTTATTTTGATAGTCCACTTTAGACATTCTACTAACTATAAGTAACTTTTCAACTAACTAACTGTCATAAGAGTATTAGTAGTATGTCAGCTTTATATCTGCTAACACTTTATTTTGTTGGTCCCCCAACAGACATTCAACTGACTATAAGTAACTTGGCAACTACAAGTAAACTTATTCTCCTAACCCAAAGCCTAAAGGCCATTGCACACTCTGAGTCCGAAATTCGCATCCGAAATTTTCGCACGTTAAGAAAAAAATTCGACCTCACATTATGTCAATCACGCTTGCACACCGCCTCGGAACTATTCGTACGTCATAAAAAAATTAGGATCAGGTTCGATTTTCTGCGTTTTTCGCACACAGAGCCTGCATTTTGAGAGGTTTTTTTGAGAATTCAGGGCCGACTGAAGCTCGTTCGCACATCTTTGCATGCGCAGTGCTTTCAGTTTCGGTTTTAATTTTGATCAAGTGTTCTCTTCTCTCAATTGGATTATGAAAGGAATAACCTCCCCTTTCAATCAGATTGAAATTTTGGATCGAATTAAAAGGTGTGATTGAGCAGCCAATTCGATAACTAATGTATTATTTGGGTACAATAGGCTATATAACAGCTTAAAATATTCAGCTGTTCTGTCTGCCCAGCCGCTTCCTGTGTGTGTGTGTGTGTGTGTGTGTGTGTGTGTGTGTGTGTGTGTGTCTCCATACCTTAAACATACTGCCAGTCTCTGTTTCAGAATCGATTGGTTCACAAAAATTAATGATCTTGTTTTTAAAATGTGGCTCCAGTGGCTTTAAAAAGTGGCTTTCATCAAACTTTTCCACTGACGTTCTGAAGTAAATTTTTAATCAGCTCCTTGATAAGGAGGTGCTTCCTCTCGGCGCAATTTCAGGACTGGATGGACACAAACGCAATATTTTCTCTTTCTTCTCTTTTCAATAAGAGAGAGGGCAACAAAATCATCCTCACTGCCTGATCGAATTCATTTTGTATTTCTGCGTTTTTCCGCAACGGTTTAATAAATACGCATCGGCACCGGTGTGCAAGGTTTCTCTGCGTGACGAATTTCAGGCTGACGAACACGAAAAACGCATCTGAAATTCTCGTACTCAGTGTGCAATGGCCTTAACACCTAACCCTAACCTAACAGTCTACTGACAGTCTACTATAATATACTAATACTCTAATGAGAGTTAGTTGACATGTACTTGAAAGGTTACTTATAGTTAGTAGAACGTCTGAAGTGACTATCAAAATAAAGTGTAACGGAAAAAAAAAGATTATTCAAATTAGGTATTTTTGTGTATTTTTTGGTCTGAAAATAAGTGTTTACTTTGTTTAGTTTTTATGGACTTCTTACAGAAATTATACTTTGCTAAATGAATACAATACAGGGAAAAATAGTAAGTAATAAACTACAAGTATGGTGTAAGTTCACTTAAAGAATGTATAATTGCAGTATAAAAACTAAGGCTATGTTTACATGAAAATGATTCTGAAGAGAAAACGCAAAAGTGGCGTTGAAAAATATCACTTTTTATTTTGCTTTTATGTTTAGACGAGTGTTTTGGGTGAGAAATCCAGATGGTGACGCAAGAGTGTGTGAAATTCAATGTAGTATGCACTCCAGGCGGCTAGGAACCCAAGTCCGCGCGCCTGTATACAACCTTAACTGTCAAGCAGACTTTTGCGTTTTTACCGTTTAAACGCGGTGGTGGAACGCTTTTAAGATTTCCACTCTGTAGGGTGGTTTCACTTTTTCGCGAATTTAAGCCCCCAAAAGCCGTCGGCTTGTAAATGAAAGGCACATCCGAAAAAATATTTGTATGTTTTCACCCTCGAACGTTCTCGTGTAAACAGGGCCTAATAAACTAGTAGTTTACTGAGAGTATACTAAAACGTGGGCTAGTATATAGCTAACAGCACCTATTTTCCCTTGTAGTATAGTTCACCTTATAGTTGCAATACAACATAAATACTTGGATATAAACTAATTGTGTACTCAAAAGTTTACAAAAGACCACTAACTTTTACAGTCATGGTCAAAATTAATGGCACCCCTTGTAAATCTGATCAAAATTGGCTGTAAAAAATAAATCTGCATTGTTTATCCTTTTGATCTTTCATTCAAAAAATTCACAAAAATCTAACCTTTCATTGAAGTAAAAGAATTGAAAGTGGGGGTAAATCACATTATGAAATAAATATTTTTCTCCAAAACATACTGGTTATAATTGTTGGCATCCCTAGAATTTTTTATGAGAAAAATATCTCTGAAGTACATTCCCATTAATATTTAACATTTTAAGCACACCAGGGTGACTAGGAACATGAAATTGTCCAGCTATGACTTCTTGTTTTACAGGAGTTTAAATATGAGGAAACACAAAGGTCAAATTCCCTTAATCATCCATCACAATGGCATGCACATGGTTCTGATGTGCAGCAAAAGATTGTTGAGCTTCACAAAATACAAAGGCTGTAAGAAAATATCTAAATATCTAGATATTTTTATTTTAGATAAAAATATATAAAATATATAACATATCTAGATTTATGAACTCTTTATGCCTTGAAACCTACATTATGGCCTGTCAAAATGATAGTTGCGTGGACTGACGATGGAGGGACAGAAATCACTCAGTCTTAAAATACATTAATTTAAGTTTCAAAGATGAACGAAAGTCTTTCCAGGTTTGGAATGACATGAGGGTTTGAAAAGACAAATTTTCACTTTTGAGTGAACTAACCCTTTAACTTTTTGCAGTTTAATATCTTGCATTTACACAATTCATGAAGACACACCAATCACCTTGCCATTAAAGGGATAGTTCACTTTGAAATTAAGTTCTGGTATGTTTTAGCTTACCTCAAGGGCATCCAAGATGTGGGTGTCTTTGTTTCCACAGTATTTTCAATTTTGATATTTTTAGGTCACACCGTTCTTGTCTGTCAGTCATATAATGGAGGTCTATGGTCTGCAGTTCAAAGAGCATGCACAGAAAAGTCCAAATTAAACATGATTTAATGACTTGTAAATGTAAGTACACATTGATGGCCTAAGTACACTAAACAAGCGGTTTGTGTGAGAAAACGAACAGTATTTATATCGTTTTTACCTCTTGTAACCACAGCCACGTCCAAGTACAAGCAACGCTCTAACGTTACAAGACACTTAAACACCCTGTGCGCATGTGTCGTGAAAACTGAATTGTTAACGTTTTAATGTATAACAGCCACTTTTATATACACAAAACAAATCTAAAATTACCATTTGAAGACTCTCAAAAAGCCCAAATGCTGCCGCTGCTCAGACCTCTCGCCGTCAGCTTCAGCGCCAGGCTCGCCTTTTACCCAGGCCTCGGCACTAACAGGAGGCGCGAAATTGCAACTTTCATGAAGGCTGTCAACAAACCAAAATGAAAGAAGCTAAATATATATACACACAAAACAAATTGTAAGCACATTCCAACAAATTTTTTTAACACATTTTATCGGCACGAGAAACGTTTTTCTTCTGTACATCTGCATCTCAATGAACTCTGACGAGCTTCCTTAACCCCATACAAAAACGCGCAGTTGATCATTTCTAAATGTGTTCACCACAATAGTTTACTAAAATGTTTACAAATGCATGTAAGTAACTATTTAATATTTAGAAACAGAAAAAGCACTTCAACCTACCGTCTTGCTCCTCGCATGACGATAAAATGGCGTTGTCGTCTTCTGAGGCAGCGCAGCAGTCATCGAGGGGCGGAGTCAATACAATTGGCGCGTCTAAAAATAAAATTACACTATGTGGCACCCTGTAGGCTACACTGAAGGAGAGTTCTTTTTTAAACTGCAGATTGTTAATTTAACACTTTAGGAATAGATAACTTTTAACACTGGAATTTTTACACTGCTGATTTTACTGTGTACACTTACAAGTACTAGTACAATAATTTTATAATACTTTCTACATGAAGTATTGGTAAATATAATTGGAGATATTTATTTTAAGGGTTCTTAATGCATGATGGATTTGTTCATTCTTATTATAATGCTCTGTGATGGATACTTTTCCAGCTATACATATTTTCAGTGGGATATTGTAATGTTTTAAGCTTATAAGAAGACATTCAAAATTTTTGACAACTTGCTGGATGTAATGTTATTTAATACGGTACCATTCTGCCTTATTTTTGCATTGGTTTCTATTGGACTTTCTGTATATAGTTTTGTGTCCTCTTTTCGCCAAATATTAAATATTTAAATGAAAAATAAGATTAAATGCCAAATTTGGTTTGCTCAGTATTCTCATGTGACATTTACGGGAAAGGTCTGGGCATTAACTCAGTTAATTTGAAACATACTGTGGGAAGGAAAAACTCCCTAAGATGTTTAGATAGGGGAAAAGTTCCAGCAGGAAATACTGATATTGCATTTCACCAAAACACAATGTCAGGGTTTCACAGACCGGCTCTAGATTAAGCCAGTAGTATTTAAAGGGATACTCCACTTTTTTTTTTTTTTTTTTGAAATAGGTTCATTTTACAACTCCCCCAGAGTTAAAAAGTTCGGTTTTACCATTTTCTAATCCATTCAGCCAATTTTCTGATATTTAGAAGAATATCAGTAACCAGGCGGTTTCTGGTCTTATTGGCCATAGTATTTGTAAAATGAGCCTATTTCCAAAAAAAGTGGAGTAACCCTTTAAATCATGATTTTTAAGTATCTTTTAGTTTAAAAACAAAACAAAAAACATTAGTTGTGTGCAAAAAAATGGCGCCGAGATATTTCAGTGCAAATTGCTTTCAGTAAAAACAGGTCAAACATAAATTTTAGTGTGAGATTAGGCTTAAACATTGTTTGTGAAACCAACAAATGTTGTGGTCTTCTAACTCAAACCATTTGTCTGTAATGATTAACTTTCTATTGCAAACTTTGTGACTGTGCTTGAGGGTGATGGATTAGTATCACAAAATCAAAACTATCTGTTTGACTTTCCTGGTTTTACAGTATGGCACATACTTATTCTTAATTGACTTATTCCATTTGTTCTATCCAGTGTAATATAACAGTAATAAACATGACATGCTCAGATGCTGCTGCATTTAAACCAACTGAAGCTTGTTGTAATCTAGTTGAGGTTTTTCACACTGCTAATCATACACTGTTTAGTGTCAAAAACACTGACTACACTGTAAAAATGAATATGCTTTATCTAATTAAAAAAATTGTGGCAACAGATTACAAGCAATATTATTGATTAAATGTAACAAATTAGAATTGAGTAATAATAATTAATCAAAATAATTCCTTAAAAGTTAACCATTTAAAATGAGTAAATGAACAACAACCAAAAAAAACAACCCAAAAACAAATTTAAGTCACCATTATGGTGATCGGTGTTAGTTTTAAAATGACGTTTTTCAGTGATTCTGCTTATTAACATCAGGTGTCTTCACTGTTGGAAATATAAAATAAATAGTTCTTAATTAATCTTTGACGTCTGTTTGTTAGTGAGATATTTTTGTAAAAAAAAGGTGTAACTTTACTCATTTTAAATGGTTAACTTTTAAGGAATAATTTGATTGAATTATTACTTCAATTCTAATTTTTTTTTATTTAATTAATAATATTGCTTGTAATCTGTTGCCACGATTCTATTGATTAGATAAAGCATATTCATTTTTCCAGTGTACTGTAACAGAGAAGATTCTCAAGCATCTGTAAAAAGATTCAACTTAACTATTCTTTGTCATTTCACCATATTATTTAACACACTACTGTAGTTTGATACTCAACTCAGTTTGGCAATAATCATATTCTATCTGAATATGCCTCAATCAATCCATAATTAACGAGTTACGCTGCATCATGAAATATTTTCTTCATTGCACTTCAAGGGTGAGAATCAACTCGGGTAGAAGTACGACTCGTGGACATTATTAGATTTTTAATAAATATTTATTGCAAATCACTAATATCCACAACATGTGCATACTTTATAACACATGCAACAAAACTATCCTCGCCCTTTGAAAGACTTTACAACAGCGAGAACGGGACAAGGGAACATCCCAGCTTTGCTACTCTTATTGTCAGACACTTCTCCATCGAACACGCACACATACACACCCCTTTCCTCTGTGCATGAAGGAAAGAAAACTGGAGTTTAAACACTATTAAACCACATCTCAACATGAGAGACACAAAACGCACATTTCCCATTGAGTAAATACGATATCTACGATTCTACAGTCTCCAATATGCAGGAAAATGTTTGAAAAAGGCTTAATAATGCATGTTCAGTTTTTTTGTTTTTTTCTTCGTATGATATGACTGAAACTGCACAAGTCAAGACGAGAGCTATAGATACATTGTCAAAAGCCGTTTCTATCTTGCATTTAGTAAAGATTTTAACATCGCAGCTGTAACATTAGGTCAGCTAAGATGACATTCCTTAAGACTTTGGTGTGGACAAAATAACAGTAACATGTTCTTCAGGCAAACACTGTGAATGTTTAAGCTGGTCTTGATGGTGCTAATGATTGCGTCACAAGTTTTCCCCCAGTGAAGTGCACTGAGATTTCTTGTAAGACACTAAACATCACACATTGAAAAAGATAAGGGAATGTACAAAAGAATAAAAAATGATAATAAATATATTTTGTAATAAGGACAAGTAAGCAGTAATGGTACCATCTGTATGAGCTATATCAGAATTAGGAATGTACAATAGTTCACTGAAGAAAAAATACGACAGTTCAAATCAGACGTTAAAGGAGTAGTTCACTTTTAAAAAAACTTTTGCTGCTAATTTACTCACCCTCATGTCATCCAAGATATCCATGTCATTCTTTCTTCAGTCAAAAAGAAATTAAGGTTTTTGATGAAAACATTAACAGGATTTTTCTCCATATAATGGACTTCAATGGGAACCAAACGATTCAAGGTCCAAAAGACAGTTTCAGTGCAAACTGTTCAAAGGGCTTTAAACAATTTTAGACGATGAACAAGGGTTCCAATCTGAGCGAAGCGATCGCTCATTTAAAAAAAAAAAACGTACAAAGGTTATGTTTTAGAAGCTCAAATGCTTGCCTTGCTCTGTTCTGCTGATGTCGCATTTGTGACTCCTGTTCAAACTTGTTCATCAAATGAACGAATCTTTTTTCGTGTCATTTGGTTCATTCAATGAACGAATTGACTCTGGAAAAGATTTGTTTATTTTGATGAACGAGTTCTAATAGGAGAGTCACGAACGCACAGAACAGAGCAGGCGACCATTTGCTTATAAAACGTAAAAATTATTATTATTTTTTTAAATGAGTGATTGTTTCGCTTATAAGACGCTTATTTATCATCTGGAATCGTTTAAAGCCCTCTGAACAGTTTGCACTGAAACTGTCTTTTGGACCTTGAACCGTTTGGTTCCCATTGAAGTCCATTATATGGAGAAAAATCCTGGAATGTTTTCATCAAAAACCTCAATTTCTTTTCGACTGAGGAAAGAAAGACATGGATATCTTGGATGACATGGGGTGAGTAAATTATCAACAAAAGTTTTATAAAAGTGAACTACTCCTTTAACAGTTATTGGCAGGAAGTGCATGACAGAACACAAACCAATGTTTTGAGGTGGCTAAAAATATGAATAATAATAATAAAAAAAACATAAAAGTAAGGAAAGTCCAAGATATCTCGAACTGGCACAGAGTGTAAGACTGATGACAAAATCATTTGGAATGGTTGCAATGGTCTTGCACACACTGAGGTATTGGTTCCTTGACTTTATTCTGAACATGTCTGGTTTTTGGAACTTATTTGTGTAGCCTTTACACGTCCATAACTAGGAAAAATAACAAATATAAACAAATAAAACGATAAGAATATAGATTAAGACAAAGGCTAATGCCGAAATTAAGTGCTTGAAGAATGCATTTTCGCAAATACAGCCAAAGACTGTAAACGCATTGCATTTGAGTGCAAAACTAACCAAATCATCACAATTAAGACCAGGAACTAATAAACAAAGTGAGGAGAATAAGACGCAGTGGTGCTTGTAGTAACTCATGGTTTGCTCAAACAGACGTGAACGGTTTTGAACTGCCGATTCATTACAGCAGGACGCGGTTACTCCCTGCAAATGAAGATGACAACCATCACCGCGTGGAACGTTTATGACTAAGGTAAATTAAGTGCAGCATTCTGCAACTTGCCGACAACGGGAATAAGGCAAATTCATGCAACCCCATGAAACAATGTTTCATGTGTACGGATATAAACAAACATATCTTTTTTACATATTTATAGGAATCTATTATTCAAACAGTCACATTGAAAATACTTTCTTGTTAATCAGCATCAGCCATTTCATTCACTCTCCCAGTGATGAAATGTCACAAGTAAACAAATAACACACATTTTAAATGACAATGGGATCATGGGAATGGTATATTATCACATTTGTTGCAGCAGTTCTTCTATTGAGCAATAAGGACTCTCAGCATTCAATCTGGGATTGTAACTGCCTGCGTAGAGTTAACGTGCGACGATGCAACTGCTGCATTTGCTGCATACGGTCCCTCTGGCCGTGCCAAATTCTGTGGCATTGGGTAGCGCTGACACCCATAAAGAAAGCGGTAGGGAATGCGAACGTGCAGGCCGTGGCACGGCAGCGAGGTTGAGGCATTGGCGGCAGAAGCATCCAGCGCTTGCGCTCGGCACAATACCGATAGGCCTCTTTTCGATACTGCTTATCCACATCGTCACTGTTCTTCCAGCCACCAATCACAAACACATCATCGCCAAGATAGCAGATAGCTGCCCCCTCCATACTGGTAACTTCTGGCGGAAGACTCTCAAGGATATCATCGGAGATCCTCGCGGTGATCTTCTGCCGCGCGGCTTCATCACGTACGTTGGTGTAACTCTTGGGACAGCAGGAAGCCGTGTGGTAGAAGTTCAGTCGACGCCACAGCCATTTGGAACAAGCAGTAGTTGTCGATAAGCGGTAAGGAGTCAACTTCCTGCCATTGCGACTGTCGGTGTTGGAGCCGCGTAGTGACCGTCTTCAACCCGTCATCGCTGTCGGTATCTCACGGGGTCCTGCGTTACATAAACGTATCGATCTTCGACACTAATGGCCTTGACGTCTCTTAAAATCTTAGGGGCGGATTCTAGGTTGTGCCACTTGTCTTGGTCAGGTTCGTAGACGCTCACATCCTTGAAGCCGGGGCTGAAGTTGCCATGACCACCGATACTATACAGAATATTTTCGATGCAGGTGAGCCCAAAGGAATGCTTTCGTGTGGTGAGGTTGCTCACTTGTTCCCATGTGTTTCGATTTGGATTGTAGCGTCTCTACCGTCTTGGCAAATCCCGGTTCCATGGACCCAGCCACGTATACATGTGTATCGGTGGCAGCAATAGCATGACCATCCAGATGGTTATGGATGTGTGGCAAATTAACCCAACGGTCTCCACAAAGTAACCCACGCA
>JAQIUQ010005165.1:0-29469 GCA_030378365.1 Hybognathus amarus
GCTCTATTGGATTGAGATCTGGTGACTGTGGAGGCCATTTGAGTGCAGCGAACTCATTGTCATGTTCAAGAAACCAGTCTGAGATGATTCCAGCTTTATGACATGGCGCATTATCCTGCTGAAAGTAGCCATCAGAAGTTGGGTACATTGTGGTCATAAAGGGATGGACATGGTCAGCAACAATACTCAGGTAGGCTGTGGCGTTGAACGATGCTCAATTGGTACCAAGGGCCCCAAAGAGTGCCAAGAAAATATTCCCCACACCATGACACCACCAGCACCAGCCTGAACCATTGATACAAGGCAGGATGGATCCATGCTTTCATGTTGTAGAAGCCAAATTCTGACCCTACCATCCGAATGTCGCAGCAGAAATCGAGACTCATCAGACCAGGCAACGTTTTTCCAATCTTCTATTGTCCAATTTCGATGAGCTTGTGCAAATTGTAGCCTCAGTTTCCTGTTCTTAGCTGAAAGGAGTGGCACCCGGTGTGGTCTTCTGCTGCTGTAGCCCATCTGCCTCAAAGTTCGACGTACTGTGCGTTCAGAGATGCTCTTCTGCCCACCTTGGTTGTAACGGGTGGTTATTTGAGTCACTGTTGCCCTTCTATCAGCTTGAACCAGTCTGGCCATTCTCCTCTGACCTCTGGCATCAACAAGGCATTTCCGCCCACAGAACTGCCGCTCACTGGATGTTTTTTTCTTTTTTTGGACCATTCTCTGTAAACCCTAGAGATGGTTGTGCGTGAAAATCCCAGTAGATTAGCAGTTTCTGAAATACTCAGACCAGCCCTTCTGGCACCAACAATCATGCCACGTTCAAAGTCACTCAAATCACCTTTCTTCCCCATACTGATGTCGGTTTGAACTGCAGGAGATTGTCTTGACCATGTCTACATGCCTAAATGCACTGAGTTGCCGCCATGTGATTGGCTGCTTAGAAATTAAGTGTTAATGAGCAGTTGGACAGGTGTACCTAATAAAGTGGCCGGTGAGTGTATATATATATATATATATATATATATATATAGTAGTCTGAATTGAATATGAGAAAAAGTAACTGTGTGACCCTAAATACATCTTTCGATAAAAATTGTGACTCTTATGAGGCAGTACTAATGAATTGTTAAAAAAAAGTTTGTTTAGAAAAAGTTTGTCATTTTTTTATATTTCTAATTAACTAGTATTTGATCTTAAACTTAATTTTATTTGCAATTTTTATCTAATATTTCTATTTTATTTCAGCTTTATTTAAATGAATTATTATTTCTATTTTATTTGTTTTATTTAACTATATCACTGCATATATATATATATATATATATATAGTAGTCTGAATTGAATATGAGAAAAAAGTAACTGTGTGACACTAAATACATCTTTCTATAAAATTGTGACTCTTATGAGGCAGTACTAATGAATTGTTACAAAAAGAAAAAATTACATAAACCTCTTGACTTGAATAGAATTAACTTACCATTAACTTCCCTGAATGAACTCCCTGAATAAAGAGGGCGTAGGAGAATTCCGCCCCATTAATGCCATACTGCTCTGCTTTTGTCTCATGTAGGCAGTAAGGAGATGGTTCGTGTGATGAGGCGGAAGGGATATCGAGCAGCATCCGAAATTCCGTGCGGTAAAGCATGTTCCGTTCAATCAGTTCGTCCAGCTGATAGCACATGCCGGCTGCATGATTGGCAACAGCAGCTGTGGAGTTCGTGAGGCTGGAGCTTTCGGGACACCCGCGTTAACCTGGGTACTCGTCAGACGGGTCGAGAAACAGGTGAGATTAGAGAGAAGTGAAGGCATTATGGCAGGATATGATCACCATTTTACTGTTCTGTTTATAGTTTTTCATTTGGATCCTTGAAACCAGAATGGCATATTTCTTCTCTGAAGTCTTGACTGATATTTGAGTGTCTTGAGTATTGGCCTTGATGGGCCCGTTTTACCAATTCATGATATTTTGAAAATAGGGGAAAATGTTCTACATGTGCGAGACGCAGACACGCATAATAAAATCTACCACGCTCTGGAGCTGCAGTTTGGAAACGCTACCCCTGGTAATGAGATCTTTTTGTTACATTTTAGGCATCTTCTATTTGCATGCATCAGTTATCATGATTGTAATGCAGTTCTTGAAAATAATCAAAAATATTAGTATTATATAGGATTTATTAATATTTTTAATGTTTATTGTATATTTTCAGTTTTTTTCTGTTGTATTTTTATGCTCTTATTCGTTTTTTTAATTTCAGTTTTAGTAATTTTTACAACTTTAACTTCATTTATTTTGTCAGTTTGTTGCTATTCATTTTATTTCAGCTTATTTGTTTATTTCAACAATATTTAATAGTTTAGTTAACAAGCATGTGTCTTGATCTTTTAAACACTAAACAAGCTGATTAAAGTCACACTTGAATGTAGTTATAAAAATCATTAAATCTCATTTCATATAGTCTGATAAATCCACTCATATTTGTCAATTTTAGATAACTAAAATGAAGCTTAACTGTGTTTGTTTGTGTGTGTGTGTGTGTGTATATATATATATATATATATATATATATATATACACACACACACTACCGGTCAAAAGTTTCAAGATTGGGTAAGATTTTTTATGTTTTTAAAAAGAAGTCTCTTCTGCTCATCCGAGGCTGCAACTTTTTGATAAAAAATACACAAAAAACACAGTAATATTGTGAAATATTATGACAATTTAAAATGATTTCAGTGTACATGATCCTTCACAAATCACTCTAATATGATGATTTTATGTTCCAAAAACACGTATGATTATTATCCATGTTGAAAACAGTTTTTTACATTTTTATTTCAGGATTCTTTGATGAATAGAAAGTTCAAAAGAACAGCTTTTATCTGAAATGGAAAGCTTTTGTGACATTAAACACTACCCTTTAAAAAGTTTGGGGTCAGTAATAATTTGTATTTTATTTTTTGGGGAAATAAATAAGAAATCAATACTTATATTCATCAAGGACGAGTTACATTGATCAAAAGTTACAGTAAAGACATTTATAATGTTAGAAAAGATTCTAATTAAATAAATGCTGTTCTTTTGAACTTTCTATTCATCAAAGAATCCTGAAATAAAAATGTAAAAAAATGTTTTCAACATGGATAATAATCATACATGTTTTTGGAGCATAAAATCATCATATTAGAGTGATTTGTGAAGGATCATGTGACACTGAAAGACTGAAGTAATGATGCTGAAAATGCAGCTTTTTTTCAGAGGAATAAATTACATTTTAATATATATTAACATATAAAAAGTCATTTTAAATTGTCATAATATTTCACAATATTACTGTGTTTTTTGTGTATTTTTTGTCAAAAAATTGCAGCCTTGGTGAGCAGAAGAGACTTCTTTTAAAAACATAAAAAAAATTACCGATCTTAAACTTTTGACCAGTAGTGTATATAAAATTAAAAAATAAATAAAAAATATATCAAATAAATTGCATATCAGCCTTTGCATTATTCTATGCCATTTTGTAGTGTAAATAGTGCAAGTAATACCCAGATGATGCACTTAATTAACCGGAAAAATTAAGTATGGAATGTTGTTCATGTCATGATCTCAACTCACAGCTTTAATTACATAGAGGAGGGGGATAGAGCAATCAGAATTTTTAATGAAAAAAAAAAATGTATAGCATTCATACACTACACGGTTGCATACATTGTGCATAATTACATAGTGTAATTGGGATACAGCTTCATTCTCTCATCTTGTCCTGTATGTCTTGCTCTATCCACCAGCTCAAAGATCTATGGTGATGGAAATGCAGTCCAGCGCATCTTGAAGTTCCTTCAGGCCATTGACCTGTCTGAGCCACTACAGAAGAAGTTCTGTTTCCCCCTGGTGAAGGAGTGTATTTCCCAAGATATTGACCACATTCTGGAGACACAGAGTGCCCTTGCTGTTGACCTGGGGGGACGAACCTGCGTATCGGCATTGTCAGTATGAAGGTATGCTGAGCGATCCTCTGGATTCAGATCTGTCCTGGATTCTCAATCTGTGGCCCAGCAAACTTGTTCTACACCATTTACACACACAGAAAGAGCTGATTACACAACCCTTCTGATCAAACCTGCTGCAAACCAGTTCTGTGTGTCATGTGAATAAAATATTGACATAAATGCTGCATATCCTGCTGCATAAAAAAATAGTTACACATCAACTGGGCAAACACACACATCCTGTCATAAGCAGGCATAACTGTAAAACACGTCCCACTCCTTGTATTTTACCACCTCACACTTCCTGGTGTTAATGATGCACACCTTTGGACTGATTTCTTTTTACAATATTACAGAAAAACAGAAAATATCCACTAGGCATTTATAATGATGTTGCTAGATATGAAAGTCGGCATGAAACAGATGTTGCTAAAGTCTTTTCTTCCCTATTTTGATCTGAGTGACACGGCTTCTCGAAAATGTTGGATGGGACTTGAGTTTGTCTGTCAGAAATTGATTGGAATTTTAATTGATTGGATTTGGTTTGCTATTTATGTGATGTCATGTGAGTGACAGGTTGTCCCGCCAGAGAAGAGAAGAAGATTATTGAAATGCTATTATTAATTTGCTTGTACAAAATTGCCGTTCAAAAGGTTGGGGTGTGTAAAGTTTTTTTATTTAAAAAAAATGTTTTTGTCTCTTTTTCTTACTGAGGCTGCATTTAAAAAAATAAAAAATGCAGACAATATTCAATATTATTACAATTAAAAAAGAACATTTTTCTATTTAAATAAATTGTAAAATGTAATTTATTCCTGTGATGCAAAGTTGAATTTTCAGCAGGTCAAGACACATTTATTATTTTTTTAGAAACATTTCTTCTAATTATCATTATGATCATCTGTGCTGCTTAATATTTTTGTGAAAACTGCAATAAAAAAAAATCTGAATCCTTTGAAAAATGTAAAAAATATTTTCAGAAAGTAAATTTAATTTTATTTGAAATAGAAATATTTCGTTACAAATGTCTTTTCTGTGACTTTTGATCAGTGTCATGCATCCTTGCTGAATAAAACTATTAATTATTACTTTTAAAGAAATCTTTACTTATCCCAATTTTGAAAAGTGTATCTTGTGGAAATTAATTGTAGTTAATAAGTAATTTTTTCTGTAATATTTAATTGTCATGGTTTAATAGCTGGTTGTTGCTTATGTTTATATATATATATATATATATATATATATATATATATTTTATTTTTTATTCATGTAAATGTATGCTTGTGTTTCAGGGTAAAGTGGTTAAAGAGTATACGGAGTTGAATCCTAAGACGTTTGAGGAGAGGATAGAGCTAATTCTGAGACATGTGTAAACAGGCCATGGATGACGCCGTTCACCTCAACTGCAGAATCCTGGGTGTTGGTATGTCTGCGTTTTTTTTCCCGTTTCTTTCTATACCGTCCATACGTTTTCTCGATCATTAACTGTCCAATTTTTGGCATTTCTTGCAGGTGTGAGTACAGGGGTCGTGTGAACCCACAAGATGGGGTGGTCCTCCACTCCACCAAGCTAATAAACGAGTGGAGTTCGGTGGATATCCGTACACCTCTCTCTAGCGCCCTTCATCTGCCCGTGTGGGTAGATAATGATGGCAACTGCGCAGCCCTCGCTGAGAAGAAGTTTGGCCATGGGAAAGGCGTGGAGAACTTTGTCACCATTATCACAGGAACCGGTTTGTTCCCTTTCTTATGTTGTGTACTGCTGCTTGTTGCTAGGGTGGGGGGGTTTGCAAACAATGAAGATAAAGAGACCAGACAAGTGGGTTTCAAACTGTCAGACTGGTGACACTGGTTGATCAGGTTATCACAATACATTAAAATAAAATACCACAATTAAAATACAGTTTTGCCAGCGCAGGAATAAATTAACTTTTAAAATATATTGAATTATATTACTTTTTGTATTAAATAAATGCAGTCTTGGTGACCATAAGAGACTTCTTTCAAAAACATACAAAAATATTACAGACCCTAATGTTTTGAGTATGAGTGTATCATTTATAGTTATTTTTTTTCCTGATTGATCACTTAGATTTTTGAGTTTTATAGTTATGAAATGTTATAAAAGACTTTATAATTTTTTTTTATAAAAAATAAAGAACTGTTATTTTGCATTGCACACTAAACATGTATGCCAAATATGTCAAATATTGGGACTGTTAACCTGTTAATATTATCTATTGTAAGTCAGGGGAACAAACATGGCGCATTAATTATATAGTTTTCCATTTCTATTAATTCATTTAGCTGACGTTTTTATCCAAAGTGACTTAAAATTGCTATATATGTAGAGGTCACATGCCTCTGGAGCAATTAGGGGTTAAGTGTCTTGCTCAGGGACACATTGGTGTCTCACAGTGGATTCAAACCCATGTCTCTCACACCAAAGGCATGTGTCTTATCCACTGTGCCATCACCACCCCAAGTTTTCTCACAAAAATGAACCAGAAAACATTGTGAAATTATGGTATGGAAGTGATACAGTTGTGTGTTCTATTGAAGTTTGTTTCTGCCACAGAATAAAAAATGTAAAAGGTATTTGCAACTTTTTATCTCGCAATTCTCAGATTTGCATGTTATAAAGTCGCATTTGGGAGTTTTAAAGTCAGAATTGCGAGTTATAGTATATTATTGTTACTATAAGAACCCTTCGGCTTGGGCGCATGCTCAAGCGGCGACCGGCAGCAGGTTTTCTTTCGGCATCATGTGTTTTGTGTTTTGTGTTTTTAGTAAGTTTAATGATTGTCACGAACAAGTATTTATGATCATTGTAGGCCTATTAGGCTATTGATCAAAAGAAATGGAGCTTTTAATTTTCGCTGCCTTGTGGACTTTGATCAACTTGACGCTTGTTTGTCAAGGGACCACACTTCATTCTTCGAGGATACAATATACCAGAGATCAACTGTTACAATGGAATAGGCAAAATTCAATCTCCGGATTACAGTTGGATCTTCAGTATCCCGAATGCATTCATCGAAGGGAAAATTTTAAAACTGAAACTGGAGATAACTCAAGTAAAGCTAAGAAAAGGAAGCGTGGGAAAAGAATCAGTCCTATGCTTATTGTTTGTCTTGATGTTTCTTTTATGTATGGATTGCCGAAAGTCTCCTGTCTGCACAAAGATTTTACCCTCGGGTACTAATAAAGACACCTTGACCTTGACCTTGACCTTTTTTTTAGAATTGTGAGATATAAAGTCTCATTCTGAAGGGAAAAAAGACTGACTTTATTTCTCGTAATTGTGAGTTTAGATCTCTAATGTGTAGTTGTCTTTTAAAATATTTTATTGTGGCAGAAACAAGCTTCCATAGTGTTCAGTATATGATAATTAGAGGTTCTAGCTTCCATTATCTGCATAATTGCTGATATAGTTGTTCCTTATGTTTGATTGCTGTTATTCTGCCTGAAATACCTTGGTCTTGTGTTTGTATGTACAGGAATTGGAGGTGGTATAATCCAGCATAATGAACTGATCCATGGCAGCACATTTTGCGCGGCTGAGCTGGGACACATCGTGGTCTCGCTAGAAGGACCAGAGTGCACGTGTGGCAGCCACGGCTGCCTAGAAGCATACTCATCTGGTCTCGCCCTGCAGAGAGAAGCCAAGAGACTCCATGAGCGGTGAGACGACCACTCACACACATACACACACCAATAGTTGGGCTAAAGTAGGCTTAACAGCCTTACCCTCTCTGTCACAGTTTTTCCTTTTCAGTCAGTTTAACGTCACAGTGGTGTAATCCCTCCCTATTGTTTATCACATTTCTGTATGATCATTTTTAACATACCAAAGCTAACATCCAAACCTAAACCCACTCAAAAATGTTGCTTTTGTATTTCTGTTTTGAAATTTCTCCAAAAGCCTTTACCTATCCATTCTTTAAAAACAAAAACTGACCTACCCTGATTTTAGAGAGGAATTGCACTGCATTCTGGAGTAAAAGTCAAAACACTTTTTTAATAGCGTGACTGACCGTAGTCTCAACAAAATAATGAAAACGGTTGTTTGAAGTCTGTTTTATTTTAGTGACACTATTTGAATTTATGTTAACATTTTATAAAAAGGTCCAATGCATTAAATAACATTTGAGCAATAAAAATTGTTACAGTATTTATTAATCTTTGTTAATGCTAGTTAAAAAATACAGATTTTCATTTCAAGTTCGTGTTGGCTCAGCTCAAGTTAATTTTAACAGATACTTTTTGATTTTATATTATTAATATTGTTATATATAATATGTATAATATCATTTGTAAATGTTGAAAAAAGTTAATGAACAATGAAAAATACTTTATTAATCAATTTTAACAAATAAAACCTTATTGTAAAGTGTTACTGAATATACTTATTGATTAAGATATTTTATATTTGTATTTGAATGAATTTGCTCAACAACAACACCAAAATCACTTAAAATGAATTATAACTGTTCCCACAAATCACTGTTCTGCATTTTACATTATTTCCTACCTTATGAGGACTGGAGATTATAAAGTAACTATGATGTGATGCATGATATTGGCCTATATGATATTATAAAAATTATATGATAGATGTTGTAATTTAATTTCTAGTTAATAAGTTTCACAGTTGCTTCCTAAAACTAATAAACACTGAATCTTGATTTAATAAAAGAGCTGTACTCAACAAATGCATTTCCAAGTAAAATGTGACATGTTTCTTTCCCATTTGATGACAGAGGACTTGCTGTTGGTGGAGGGAATGACTTTGAAAAACAAAGAACAAGTGAATGGTAAACATCTGATCAGTGCTGCTCACCTCGGCAACTCCAAAGCTAAGAGCGCAATTCACACCGGTAGGACGCCACATCCGAGTACATGCATTATTCTCGGGCCGGCTTGTGGTGAAGAAAAGCATTAATCGACTCTCTTCTCTTCCCTGACAGCGGGAACTGCTCTGGGTTTGGGCATCGTGAACATCCTGCACATGATCAACCCGTCTCTAGTGATTTTGTCTGGTGTCCTGGCAGAGCATTATTTGAATCCAGTTCGTCAGGTCGTCAGTCAGCAGCGCTCTGCTCTCGGCACAGGGGACCAAGATCATGATGTCTGAGCTGGAGGATCCTGCCCTGCTGGGCGCCGCAAGCATGGTACTGGACTACACCACACGCCGTACCTACTGACGGAGCCGGAAAACCAGGAACCAGCCAGTTACAGACTTAACGACCGAGGGCCAATCATCTGTTGCGTCATAGTGGCTTATAGGATCATAGTGGCCTTTTAAGCCTGACGAGAAAAAGCTTCTTCTTTTTTTTACTAGTTTTTATTATTTGGGATCAAGCACTTGATGAAGGGTGTGTAATTTTGAAGAATAATTTAAGTATATGAAGTAAGGTTTTTATTTATCTGTTTGTTACTGAGAAGCTGCTATGGTTATCTGCTCTATCTCGCTTTCTGTTATTTGTGTTTTTCATGGCGACAGTCACGTTCTCCGTTGCGCCTTACTGTATGTTGATCTGTTGCCAATCCTTTTACGTTTTTAGCACAACGTAAAGCGTTTTTAGCGTAAGTGAAAGAAGTTTGTCTGTTTACTCTAATTTAATATTTTATTTTTAAATCACAGTAAAATAATTTACAATATGTACATTGAATCAATAAACACAAAATTTTATATTATAACTGATTTCTTTATATTAGAGTCCCATTAATACATGCATGAACTGATTTATTTATATAGCGCACTTATCATGTTTCGTCCTTCTCAAATGACTCTTCTTAAATGGAAATAATAATCTGAAATGATTACACTATTATACATGTATTGAGACATATTTGTGTAGTCTTTTGTGTTTCCTATGCTAGGTAACGTAAGTAGATATCATGAGTGGAGCAACCTAGAGGCAAATTTTGAGTTGTAAGCGATTTCTGTAACGTTACCTCTGCAAAAACGGAACAGAAATTCCTTTTTATTTGGCCAAGCAGACACTTCACAATACACAATATACAACTCTGAAATATACGCCATAAACAACAGAGATTACAAAATGTGGCTAAATGTTTATGCATCACTGGACTAAAATGTATGTAATTTATAAATGGATTTAACTTTACTTTATGTGTTAAAATATCACATATATAACAAAACGACACAAAAAGATAAATAATAACAAGTTTAGTACTTTTATTGAAGCGAAAGGATAAAGTCTTTTATTTTGAAAAAAGTGGGCGTGTGCACAAAACACAAACCCCAAAAAAAAAAAACCCCGGAAGTTTTACGTTCTCTTTCATCGAGACATTTGACGCGTGTAACCAAAGCTGTGAGAGACGACTCACCAGCTGTCATTTCTGTAGATTTTTTGCCGTGTTTTTGCACTTGGATTTAAAATGCCTCTTGAATTTGAGTTATGCCCTGGTCGCATGATCGGAGGAAACAACCCGTGTTTCATTATTGCAGAAATCGGACAGAATCATCAGGGAGACATTGAAATTGCCAAGAAAATGATCAAGATGGTTAAGGTAAGAGTGCATTTGCATTATCAAAATCGATATACTACATGTATTCATGCCTGTAAGCCTGGAAATTTTAAATAAAATTGTTTCGGGAATTGTTTAGTTAGTGTTTGCAATAGTTTTTAAACGTAAATCGCAGCTGTCAGTGTTACTGATAATCATTCAGAATACTTCATCTCAAATCATTCAGCAGACATTCATCACACTTCGAAAGTTCGTCGTAGAGTATTTTAAGCCATAACTCTACATATAAAGCAGTTTAATAAAAAGCATCTTTTACACATCCGAAAGATACTAGTCTACTCCATGATTACATTCTGTACATTTTATTCACAAGTGTTGAATATAGAAATTTAAATGTTTTTATAATTCACCATATTAGCAAAAATTTTGATTTACTTTTCTTATTTTTCTATAAACCCATTTATTTTTTCTCTCATCTTTATATAAGGTCTCGTTGTTTCACTTTTCTGAAATAATTTTATTGTATGCACCTATTTCTCCTCTACTAGGACTGCGGGGCGGACTGTGCGAAGTTTCAGAAGAGTGAGCTGGAGTTTAAATTCAACAAGAAAGCGCTGGAGCGGCCGTACACCTCCAAACATTCCTGGGGGAAAACATACGGAGAGCACAAGCGCCACCTGGAGTTCAGTCATGAGCAGTACAGAGAGCTGCAGCAGTACGCCAGAGATCTGGGCATCTTTTTCACCGCGTCAGGCATGGACGAGGTGAGGCCCAGAACGCATGCGCAAATTATTTTCATATGTTTGTTTTTTGGCTTTAGTCTTACTGTTAGCTAGGAAAGGAGACACGAGCCTTCCTAACTCATAAAATAGTGACGTAATGAAATTCCAAAATGTCTTGTGTGTTATTGTAATGTATTATTGTTACCTCACGTTTGTCATGTTATGATCACAGCTTCCCAAATATGTAAGCGGTAACATGGTACTTTGATATATGGCACTAAACTATATTTGAAGAGTTCAGATGCAAAAGCCTCTAAATGCCATTTGAAATTTTCTTCTAAAATGACAATTTTTATCAAGCTTGTATATTTAAGTTCAGTAATTTCACTTAAATGACAATTAATAGGTAATCTTCATTGCCATTTAAGTGAAATTAGTGAACTTAAATATACAAGTTTGATAAAAATGATCATTTAGAAGAAAATTTCAAATGGCACTTAGAGGCTTTTGCATCTGAAACTCTTCATTTGTATACCACAGCTTTTACTTAGTACTTAGCAAGAATGCAATGGAACATGCTAAAAGAAATGTTAATTGAAATGTTTTTGTCTTTAAGATGGCTGTAGAATTCCTGCATGAGCTCAATGTGCCTTTTTTCAAAGTTGGATCTGGAGACACCAACAACTTCCCCTACCTCAAGAAAACTGCACTAAAAGGTCTCCATAATTTTTCTTTATTTTATATTTTAACAGAGACAATGGACAGTCAATGATTGCCATAGTATTAGCTACAGAGCTACATTTCATCTGCAGTCCCTGGGCAGGAGAGACTAAAACACACAGCATAACTAAAACATCAGCAATAACAGTCATGTGCAATAAAAATTCTCACCTCAAAAAAGAAAGTACATTACAGATAATAATATAGTACAAAAACATACTTTAAAAAACATTACCCTATAATGAATATTACATCTAAAAATAAATAAACATGAGAAAGAAAAATAGAAAAGAAAAAAAAACGACAAATATTAAATAACCAGATACTAAAGCACAAGATGTTCAATGATTACATGTTTGACTCATCTTTATCTATATTTTTAAATGTAACTTAAATTGTGCAGAAGTAGGATACGTTGAAAGCTGAAAGAAAAAGCTGAAAGATCAACTGTAAAATGTACTTCACAATCACCTCTTGATGAAGCTCTTGTTTGCCTTGTGACCTTAGCACACAAAAATACAAATTCTTCATTATAGACTGATATTATCACAAACAATAAGATTTTGTAAAATTATAAAATTGCTACAATTTTTGCTACAATGTATAGTATTACTTAGAACCCCTTAAATTTGACTTTAAACAGCAACTCTGCCACACATAATTAAAAACTGCATGTATATTTTTTTTGTTTGACAGTTTTATTCAGCTGATAAATTAAATTGATCAAAAGTTACAGTAAAGAGATTTAAATGCTAATTCATGTATATTACATTTTCTAATACTTATTATGAAAAAAATGTAACGTCTGATGCTTGTGTGTGTTCAGGACGTCCTATGGTTGTATCCAGTGGGATGCAGACCATGGAGACCATGCGACGTGTTTACAAGACCGTGAAGGAACACAACCAAAACTTCTGTATCCTGCAGTGCACAAGCGCATATCCACTGGAACCTGAGGACGTCAACCTGCGGGTTATCACGGTAGAGAAACCAGATCTATGTGCTCTCAAATATCCATTTTATGTAATCCAAGTACAGCACATGTGTTTCAACATCAAAATCATTATGGTCTGCATTTCATGACCTACCTGAAAGTTTAAAACAGTACATCATATAATTAGCTAAATTAAACATTATATAATTATGATTAGATAAATGAATGAACCATAAAGTAAAATGATGTATTATTTGTACTTTTTTCCAACCTATAGGAATATCAAAAAGAATTTCCTGACATTCCCATTGGTTACTCAGGCCATGAAAGCGGGATCAGCATCACAGTGGGGGCAGTTGCACTGGGAGCAAAGGTCGTGGAGCGGCACGTGACCTTGGACAAGACCTGGAAGGGCAGCGATCATGAGGCATCTCTGGTGCCGGAAGAGCTGGCGAGAGCTGGTGCGATCCATCCGCACTGTGGAGAGAGCTTTGGGCACTGGGCTGAAACGCATGCTGCCCTGTGAGGTGCCATGCCATGATAAGGTACAATAAGAACCACATTCCCTTCTCATTTTATGTCTACATGTCAATTAGTGGCATTAAGAGGCAAGCATAACTATTACTTTTGCTCAGAATTGTATTATTTTATTATATTATTTTTTTTAAATAGTATTGACCTTAAAAATTATGCTACTTCAGTGTCAATTTAGTATTAATTATATTTAAATTGAATTAAACTAAATTAACTGAACTAAGTTTTATTAGGGATGTCAAACAATTAATCTGGATTAATTGCATTCAAAATAAAAGTTTGTGTTCACATAATATATGTGGGTGCACTGTGTATAATTATTTTATATATATAAATACACACACATGCATGTATATAGTTAAGCAATATTTTCATGTATATAAATTTATATATCATTTATATTATTTAGAAATATAAATATTTTATATATAAATAATATTGTTTTGTCTTAAATATACATGCAATATATATGTATGTATGTATATATATATATATATATATATATATATATATATATATATATACACACAAAATAATTATACACAGTGCTCAAACTTTTATTTTGGATGCGATTAATCACGATAAAACGATTAAACAGCCCTAGTTTTTATTAATAATTTGGATTATCTTTCATTTTTATTTATATATATTTTTTGTTTTAATAATCTAGTTATATTTTGTCATTTTTATTTTACATTTCATATTTTATTATTTTTAAGTATTCTATTTGACTTTCATTTATTTTTTTCAAGGTACACCATGTAACTTTTTGTACAAAATTAACAAAATTTAAATGAGTCAATACATCATCAATAATAATCACTTTAATAATCCTGTTATAAGTCTTTATTACACGGCTCTGTGGAATACTTGATTCTGATTGGTCAATTGCACCATCCAGCGATATTTATTCCCAGATAACAACCGATAAAAAACAATTAACGCAGGCCCACCCGGGTTACTGAAGTCAACAGCGCTAAACGCTTGCTAGGAACGTTTTTTCCTCGTGGAAGTTTTGCATTTGGTGAGCTAATAAAATATTAACTCAAGTCAAATCAATATTTTGTGTACAATTATTTAATTATCCCATCCTCTCTTGTTTCACACAAATGCAGCTGCTGCCATTTTGTGACTATTGTTTTGAACTCTGTTGAATTATAATATACAAACAGGGTATGATTTTAAACCAGTTTAATCTGGAAATCAATATCTCCAACTCCATAATTACTTTATGTGGCGAAATGTAGTGTAATAAGTGGTATGACTGTAGCATGTATCTCCTAAATGTCCGTCTAATTTGAACTCGCCGCCCTAGCAACTGCTCTCTCCGTGGAGGCTTTGCATTTAAAGACGTAATAAAATATTTAAACTTGGATCAATATTTCTGGTCTAATTAATTACTTATGTGGCATGTAGCCTTGTAATAAGCGGAATAATGTACATCCAGACCGGTTGTCATCAGAGGAGAGTCTGCTGGCAAAAAGAGAACAAGATGGCGAGAACTGAGGGATTGGAAAAATGTTGTAAAAGGGAAGTGAAGATGACGTTTTTATTACTCAACAGTTGACTAAGGTATTTTATTAAACAGATAAATTGCCATATATAGCTCTCTAACTGAGTTCATTTCAAAGCTTTTCTACTGTGAAGGGTCATTTCAATATGGGTTGTTGTAGCACTGGAGTTTATTTTCAAGGAAGTACCATTGTGATATTTAAAGCTACAGTAACGTCTTCAGCTAGTCAGCTTGAGATCCTTTCCATCTAAACTGGTTATATGATATCTCTTATAGCCTAGTAGAGAATGTTTTATAAAGAAAGTAGGATAATCTCTCTCTTTTTTAGTTGTTAGAAAACCATATTCAACCGCACAGTCACGCATAGGTCTGTCTGTGTTTTTCTGTAAAGGGTATGCAGTTTTGGAAAAACTTTTTGTTTTTTTGGAAAGGGGACCAAAAGTTACATAGTGTACCTTTCAGTTTTAGCTTGAGTAATATTAGTACTTATTTTATTTTAGTTTGAGTTTCTATTTCTAACTTATTTTATTTTAATTTCTAATTCTCATTTATTTCATCTCAGTTTTTTTTTTCAATTAACGGAAACTGTTTTAAAGTTTCTTCGTTTTATTTCTTGATAACTAACAGCATTTTGCTGCAGATGTGATGCCTCAAATCATGTGACTTGAGGAAAAGTGTGCTATAGCACTCTCTCTGTTGTTTTTCACATTCCTCTTTACCCCCTACTCCAACTCCATCAGTTTCCATCAGATAACTCCAGGGGCGTCAGGAGCAATTTTGAACCTGAGGGGGGACATTAAATGCTAGGGGGGTCCGGGGTATATTTTCAAATTTTTTGAAAAATAAACCATTAAATGACACTTTCTGGAGAGTTTTGTGCAAAGTGGAGAAATGGAGAAATTGAGGCTTACATGATATGTGAAAAACTGCAAGGTTAAGTGCATATACTTGGCATTGTTGTAGTATCAACATGTATTAGGGCATTTAGCATTTACATTACTGTTAATCAGTCATGTACTGATTAACTCAAATAAATGGTTGATTTGATTTCCATTAACTATAAAATACTATAAAATAAAATCAATCTATCCCTTGTGGAAAGGTTGCTTGGTAGCTAAAAGTAGGTCTAGCAATTATATTTCAAGTTTTTCACACAGATCAAACACAAATATGCTGACTGAATAGATTGCTAGTTTATTTTGAGTAGCCAGCTAGTAGCCTAGTTCTCTTGGCAGTTTGCTGATAATCCGATGTCTGAAGTAAAATGCTCAAAACATCTCCTGAGAAAAATACCAACCAAGTCTTGGTTGTTTAATTTTGGTTTAGTCTTATTTCCTTACCTTGTCATTCAACTTTTGCGCGCTTTCACATCCCGTGAAACTATGAATCTTCCAGGAACATATAGATGCGTTCGTTTATCTGTGTCACCTAGATGCCCATGTGCGAGCGGTGCGCGATGCCGCGAATCATGGTCGACTGACGACATTGCAGCTGAAGAATAGCAGCCGTTTTTCACAATTGAAATATTTAATTGGCAGAGATAGGCAGGCAATGCAAAACAAAACTTAGATTTTGACGTGTGATGGCTCCTACGCCCACAACTCCATTCTCTTTCCTTCTAATGTTGCATTCCTGCTCTTGCCCCATTTACCCCTGTCTTAACTTTTCTTCGGTTTTACCATCAAATGCATCTGTTTGCTACCCATTTGCCTCCATTCATTTTTAACTTTGCTTCCTCTGAAATGTTTTTTTTTTTCGACAGTGGGATGTTATGTTTTGAATAGCACAACCACATTGTCTTCAAGTAATCTACTCTGTCAGAACATTCCTATAATTCTTCCTCTCCATCTTTCACTCATTTCTAGCTCAGGGAAGTCTGTGGTTTCAAAGACCGCCATCCCGAAAGGTACAGAATTAACCCTTGACATGCTGGCTGTGAAAGTAGCTGAACCCAAGGGTGTAGCTCCAGAAGACATCTTCCAGCTGGTGGGGAAGAAAGTGAAGGTAGATTTCGAGGAGGATGAGAGCATCACTGAGGATGCAGTCGACAACTATAGCAAAAAAGCCAAAGCTTGAGGAAAACTGTGATTCTTGATCAGAATGAAAATTAATAAAAGTTTCAGCCAAAATAAAATCAATTATACAAGAACACTGTTTAAAATGGCTCTGTTTTGTTTGAGTGGCTCTTTTTTGTTTGTAGAGGGCCATGGGACTTAGACCTGAGTGCAAAAATGGAGGCTCTAGACCCTTCCAGAGCTGAGATATTGAGATATTTATGAGATATTTATGACATACTGAGATATTGAGCCATTATAAATATTCTCAATATCTCAGCTCTGGAAGGGTCTAGACAGTGCCGCCGCTCCCACCACGCGCATCACGCGCTGTGCCGTGGAGCACCAAGTGCTGAGGGGGCACCAAAAATATCCTAATGAAAATCGATCTTCAAACTTCTTGTTATAATCAGATTCAGCGCGTTCTTCATCTTCAATCCGCAGCGGCACCGAGCAGAGAGCACGTCAGAAACAGCTGACAGGGTGTGTGTGTGTGTGTGTGTGTGTGTTCAGACCCTCATTGGTCTTTCACCGCTCGTCAATGTCAGAATATTTGAGATGACCAATCAAATCGAAGTAGGCGGGCTTTATGTTCACAGACAGTGAGCGCGAATTTTAACAGTGCAACTCGACGCTTCAGTGTACGGTCAAGTGCGAGATAAGATGTAAGTATATGTTTGACTTTTTTTATGGTCATAAATGTTAAACGAATGACAAAAAATAATTAGGCAAACTAATATAGTTTTGTCTAATTTCGCCATTTTTAACTGAAAATAGGTAACATATGGCCTACGTGTAATAGTTTAGGCTACTGTCATTGTGAGGGGACAAGAAACATGAACAAAGCCTTTTTTATCATGTTAGGCACAGTGTGTGTACATATTGAGAATAAAATAGAAATTGTAGCCTTTAGTAAATTAAAAAAATGCAACTTTAGGAGGGGAAAGAGACAGGGCAAGATAAAAACAAAAGAGAAAAGAGTGTGATGCTGACAGGAGAGAAAAATAATCAGCTGCCCACTGACATGGTTTTAAAGCTGTTATTATCAATTTTTTTTAAGAAATTTTTTATTTATTTATTTGTTGCCTTCACACCATTTTAAAATGCACATCTGTAGTTCAGAGAAATCCAAAATTTTCTCGGGGAAACCCTGAACCCCCTAACCAGCCTGCCTCAAATTCGGGACTATAGTGATTATAAAACCATGAAACCAACCAGGTAATGAAACTAGTTAATAGTAAGCATTACTAAAGTGTAAATTTATAAATATATTATATTTTTTATATATTATATCTTTTTTATAAATCATACCCCTAAATGAAAATCCTAAATTAAAATGTTTTATTTTTGGAGAGGGGCATGCATAAAGGAATTATGCTTCAGGCATCAAAATGGCTAGCAGCGGCACTGGGGTCTGAGCCTCCATTTTTGCACTCAGGTCTAAGTTCCATGGCCCTCTATCAGAATCCATAGTTTCAAGAAACTTTTTTTTTCGCACAAAAAAAAAAAACGACAGTGGTACCCCTTATGTTTTTTTTTTTTTGCAAAAAAAAAGTTTCTTGAAACTCTAGATCTGATAGAGGCCATGGGACTTGACCTGAGTGCAAAAATGGAGGCTCTAGACCCTTCCAGAGCTGAGATATTGAGATATTTATAATGGCTCAATATCTCAGTATGTAGCAAATATCTCATAAATATCTCAATATCTCAGCTCTGGAAGGGTCTAGAGCCTCCATTTTGCACTCAGGTCTAAGTCCCATGGCCCTCTATAGGAATCCAGAGTTTTCAAGAAACTTTTTTTTCGCACAAAAAAAAAAAAAAAACGACAGTGGTACCCCTTATGTTTTTTTTTTTGCGAAAAAAACAAAGTTTCTTGAAACTCTGGATCTGATAGAGGGCCATGGACTTAGACCTGAGTGCAAAAATGGAGGCTCTAGACCCTTCCAGAGCTGAGATATTGCGATATTTATGAGATATTTATGACATACTGAGATATTGAGCCATTATAAATATCTCAATATCTCAGCTCTGGAAGGGTCTAGAGCCTCCATTTTTGCACTCAGGTCTAAGTCCCATGGCCCTCTATCAGAATCCAGAGTTTCAAGAAACTTTTTTTTTTCGCAAAAAAAAAACATAAGGGGTACCACTGTCGTTTTTTTTTTTTTTTGCGAAAAAAAAAAAAGTTTCTTGAAACTCTGGATTCTGATAGAGGGCCATGGAACTTAGACCTGAGTGCAAAAATGGAGGCTCTAGACCCTTCCCAGAGCTGAGATATTGAGATATTTATAATGGCTCAATATCTCAGTATGTCACAAATATCTCATAAATATCGCAATATCTCAGCTCTGGGCTGCGTTTCCCAAAAGCATCGATAAGCCTAAGTTGATCGATAAAGTCAAAGCGATCAGTTACAGACTGATCTTAATATTATGGTCTGTTTCCCAAAAGCATCGTAACTTAAGTAGCACTTGAAAATCTTCGTAGAACTACAAGTGCTCTGGAGTAATCGTACATCCCCAAGTGCAACGTAAGAAGACAGATTTATGAGGACACCTGCAGGACAACCGGCAGATTACACTTTATCTAGATTTAACACACTGCAACACGAGTAATATATTAATGTTTTGATTGTACTTTATTGTAGTGCTGGGCGGTAAACCGAGTTCAAACCGAAAACCGGTTTATATTTTCGTCACGATTTAGATTTTGAATAAACCGCCATACCGTTCGGAACGACCGTTGCAGCTGCGCGACCATAAAGTGGCAGTGCGCGACACTGTTTCAGACGGACCCTTTACCCGTTGCACTACTGAGCACCGACGAGTGTAAACAAACAGCAGCGCTCTGTTACGTTACATGGGCGATGGATGCTGAAGAATTAGTACAACATGACAGTGATGACACCGAAGAAGAACTTGTGCCAAAAAGAGGAGCCGGGACTGTTGTTTGGAGGTTTTTGTTTTCCAAAAATCCAACGTCTGAACAAACAACCATTATGTAAGTGCTGTCCGGCTAAAATTCTCCGCTGGGGAGAATGACCCGGCAACACAAGCAAATTGCTCCAGCGCCTTAGCCGCAAACATTGTCTTGGAACATCAAGAATGTATTAAATCAGCCGCGGATTTAGCGCCCTCCACATCAGCATGTAACACAGGCAGAGCCGAATCCGCCCTATACGCTCACTACGCAAGCTGCGTAGGGCCCTGCAAATTACTCAAGGCCCCGCCTCCCCCTCCTCGTGTCATAGCGCGTCAATTAATGTTGACAAAATAAAGCGAAACTATCCCTCTGGTCACGATAAGAGGAAGAAGAAAAAAACATGTGAATTGCGGGAACAACATTCAGGTAAACTTGTGTTCTCTCCTCTCCAAGTTTGATGTCAGCCAGCAAAGTAAAGTTAAGTTTATGTGCATTTCTATTGTGTTTTTTCGGTCTTAACCTAGCTGGGCAGACAGGCAGTGCATCTCTTGCATCACTTCTCTTTGTGCCTGACTGACAAAAGTGAGAGTAAAATACAATTATTTATTACGTTTGTTTTTGATAAACAACAAAGTGCAAGTTGTGCAACGGTGTTTGTTTACTGCAGCTCGGAAAAGATAACCGGGTCGCGTGTGTTAGGCTGTCATGCGTTCATATGCGCGTGCACGAAATGAAACGCGCATTTTTTCAAGCAGAAATATATGTGGACATACTGTACAATATATGGGCGGGAAATGATGGCACTCCTCATCAAAGTACGCATTATACATACATACTTTTAAAACAAGACACTGATTTAGTCTCAGTCAATGTGTAGTTAAACATTCTAAACAACTGCAGCAGCACTAATTATGCAAGATGGAAAGCAATATTGACAATTTGACATTGATTGACTATTGATATATAGGGTATGAATTTAAAATGTTGAATTTAAACCAATATGGATGAACATCCCTCAGTAAATAATAACCATAAATCAAGAATTGCTTCAATATGTATTAAAAAAAAAACTTTAACATGCCATGGCAAGCCGTTTTAGCTTTTATTCATTCACAGTTTATGTATTTTTGATATCAAGAATTCACTTTTTTTACTATTTGCAATGTGAATTCTTGATTATTTTTACTAGTAAGGCCCCTTAGTTTCATTTTTATCTACCAATGGATATCAGGAATTACATGTTCACTTGTACACAAGTAAATTCTTGATATCAATGATGTCATCACTCACAGGGATTATTGATATCTGCATCACTAGTTGCATCACCTAATGCCCAGGCTGTAGAGAGAACAAAAGTTAATCCCAAAAACCAAAGCTCAGGGTTATAATTTATTCTGTTATTCTTATTTATGTTTACGTTACTTTTCACTTACTTAATAATATTCACGTGTTATCTTAATATTCTATGGAAAATACTCTATTCAATAAATATTGTTTGTTGAATCTCATTCTTTTCTTTGACTGTTTTGTTTAAAGGAGGGAGGGTTATATTTGGAGCACTGAAGTGTCAGGTGTGACTGTGTAGCATTGGCAAATGGTTTATATAGCTCACGTCACGGCGTCACGGGTCAGGTAGAGGGCCCCTTAGCAGAATTTTGCTTCAGGGCCCCAGGGAGGTCAGGATCGGCACTGAACACAGGGAAAGCTAAAGAAAAGTAGAGCCAAATATTGTTTCCATTATACAGGATAATCCTGTGTGCCAAGTAAGTTAGCACTTTATATTTATTTTATGTTTGTTCTGGTTTCGAAGCAATACTTTTGAAGGAATAACTAATGCAAGTTGCATAATTTTGTTTTAATTTCTTTAATAGACCTCAAAAGCAATGCAAGACAAGATTTCCTTTTATATTTACTTGAATGCACGTAATGTTCCTGGATTTGTACTTGAACTAGCAAAAGTATTCCAAGTTGTTCTAATTGTGTTGTTTAAAATAAAAGTTCTGTATTTTGACTGCAGTTGTCTTTGCATTTTGATTCCTCACTTCATTAGAATCATGAATGGCTCTTATTTGTAAACAGCATAATTTTCTGGGGCCATGCAAACCTGTATTACTAGTGTGGAATTATTCTACAATATTCACTAATGACAGTAAAATAGACCATCCTAAGTCAATTTACTGCAGTAATTCCTCTCTTAACCAGTAGAAAATGCATTGAACACCTGACTATGCATAAAAAAAATAAAAAATAAAAAAAACCAAACCGAACCGAAAAACCGTTATGATTTTGAAAAAAACCGTGATATCAATTTTTGGTCAAACCGCCCAGCACTACTTTATTGTACACTTTATTGTACTCGTTTTTTGTTTACATGAATTTATAAATGAAATAATTAAAAAGGAAGAAAAAGATATAAATAAATACACATCTAAATTAAATGAATGAACAAAAAAAATAATAAAAGAAGTAATGTGGGAAATATGCTTCAAAGACTGCATGGGCAAAATAGGGATGAATTCAAAAAAATCTGTCAATGACTTGCTGACGTGCATGAAAACCAGCCATGTATTGAGCATTTCTTGGTTGGCCATGTGGTCCCATGCCATCTTCCTCCTCCACATCCTCCTCCTCCTCCTCCACCACCTCTTCATCTTCCTCCCTGTTAAGTAAGGGCACTCTCATCTGCACTGCAATGTTGTGCAGCATAGCTGTTACTATTATTACTGCACAGCACTTTTGGGGAGCAAACAAAAGACCACCGCCGGACTGGTGGAATCGCCGAAAGCGCATCTTCCACCTCCCTATTGTGCGTTCCACAATACTACGTGCAACACGGTGTGCCTCGTTGAAATTTGTCTCCCTGTTATTCGTAGGATTAGCCACAGATGTGAAGAGATATGGCCTCAATGGGTAACCACTGTCCCCAAGCAGCCTCCACTGTCCCTGTGAGTTTTGTGCCTCCTGACCCACAGATGAATTGGTGAACATGAAGGAGTCGTGTGTGCTTCCGGGCCACCTTGCCACAATGTCTGTGATCGAAACCCCTATGGTCACAGATCACCTGGCAGTTGATAGCTGCATAGCCTTTGCGGCATATATATACATGGCCATCCACAGATGGTGTAAGGATGGGGATAGAGGTACCATCGATCACTCCAATGACCTGTGGGATGTGATGATGTGTTAAAAAATACTGTTGTATTTCTGTGATGTCCTGTCTTGATGCTGGAAACTGAATGTGTTCCACAGCAAGTGGAAGTAATGCATTGGTGACCGCTTGAACAGCTCTTGAAACTGATGCCTTACTTAGTCCAAGCCCATTCACCAAGTACCTGGAGGAAACTGCCTGTTGCATAAAATCTCAAGGCAGATAGGAGTTGGACTTCAGGGGACAAGGCAAAATTTCTCCTGGTGGCACGCATCAGCTGAGGTCCAATGCTGTTTAGCAATTGGGCTATTTGTTCTCTTGGCAGACGGTACTCGCCTTATTATAGCCATGTCATCAAGGATATCCAAGGGGTTTTGATGCTGTCTGATGAAGGCATTTAAAGTCACCAATCTACTTCGTGGTCGTCTCTGTCTTTGTCTTTCTCTGACCCTCAATTGAAGAACACGCTGTAGTGCAGCCATGATTTCCTCTGCAAGTCTCAGTGAGGTGTAAACTCTATATTAATCTTAGCTTAATTGAAGGAACCATGTGAAGGTTATCAGGCTGTAATTATGTTCACATATCCCACTGCCTATAATCAATTTCAGCAATGACATTAGGCCCTACCCTGAAGAAAGTGAAGGTGTGGCATGCTTAGAAATTGTATAGATTACATATTCCTTTAATCTATCCTTGGTATAATGATGAAAAGTTGTGCTTCTTATAAAAATGTATACATAGAACAGTACTGGTAAATGTTTTTTTTGTGTATACCTGTAGAAATGTATTGGCTATATGAAGTACATACTGTATGCATATTTGTGTTATCTGTCACGCAAAATATATACACTTTATATATTAATAATATTTAAACTTAAATGCTTATGTCTGAAAATAACCATCAACCATTAGCCATTTACTTCAGAAACATTTGGAAGAACTCATAACAATTATAGTATTTCATATGGCCTTAGGCCTTGTGTGCATGGTTCAACAAACACATGGACATGAAAAACATTGCATCTAGCTTTATTAATAAAATAACATTGCACAGTTTTATTAATTTGGGTTATTCAGTTCCCCACGACCTGCAAAAGACATTGTACAGTGAGATGAGTCATAACTACATATAAAAAACATTTCACATTGCACAATAAATGACTGAAACAATAAATCATATTACCTGTGTCTTCTGGCAAGATAATTGGCACAGAAATTGAGGGCCTTGCAAAACTCATCTCCTCTAGTGCAAGCCTCCTCTCTTCTAAGGCCAGTTTGGCCTTCTTGAGCTCAATGAGCTGCTGTTGGAAGTTGTTGTCTCTCTCATTGGCTTCTTGAAGGCATTGCCTAATGTCTTTCAAGACATCTAGCTTCTCTCCCTCCAGCTGCACTAGGTCACGACTACAGCTACAGACATTCTCGAACTGCTGAGGTGTTGTGGCTGCAGTCTGGACCACTGAAGATGGAGGCTGAGGGTTGTTTGGAGGACTGAGGAGATGGTGGGGGCTCAGAGATGGCAGATGAAACTGATGGTTCCCCTGAGCATGAAGGACCTGACTCAGGATCAGGTTGAGGTATCCCTACTCCTCCGTGGATGTCAATACCACCACTAATGCCATCTGAAGCACTTGTGCCAAGTATTGACAATGCCTTTTCTTCCTCGGCTGTGAGAAGGGGGGACTCATTGGTCCCACCACCTGTTTTTTAATTGCAGTCCTCTGCAGTGCCCTCTTCCTTTTTGCCAGGCTTGCAAAATCCTGCCACTTCTTGCGGACCTCCTTCCCTGACCTTTGAACACCCCTGGTTGCAGTTAGTTTGGTTGCAATGTCCTCCCAGATGTTTTGTTTTTCTTTATTAGTATGGTGTCCTTTAAATCTGGTAAAAATCACATCTTTGTTTTGCTCTATCTCCTCTAACAGGACATTAATTTCATCCTTTTGAAAGGTATCTTTTCTTGTTTTTTTTTTCAGCCATTTTGTCAGTGTCAGTGATTGCTAATCCAAAACAGATGATAATTATTTGCTTAAATGGTCACAAAACGATGCCATATAAGGTTATATTTCAGCACTTCGCGAATGGACAGCGACTCTTCAGTGAGCACGTAGAGCGCGTTCTCGCACGTTCATGTTAAGTGCATTTTCGGGAAACGCTCGTGAAATGGGTGCAAGCGTCGTAACCTTGCACGTAGAAAGCGCTCTTAAGAGCTAAGATACATCGTTCTCGGAAAACCCGGACCTGGAAGGGTCTAGAGCCTCCATTTTTGCACTCAGGTCTAAGTCCCATGGCCCTCTATCAGAATCCAGAGTTTAAGAAACTTTTTTTTTCGCAAAAAAAAAAAAAAAAAAAACATAAGGGGTACCACTGTCGTTTTTTTTTTTGCGAAAAAAAAAGGTTTTGAAACTCTGGAGTCTGATGAGGGCCATGGACTTAAGCCTGAGTGAAAATTGAGGCTCTAGACCCTTCCAGAGCTGAGATATTGAGATATTTATAATGGCTCAATATCTCAGTATGTCACAAATATCTCATAATATATCTCAATATCTCAGCTCTGGAAGGGTCTAGAGCCTCCATTTTTGCACTCAGGTCTAAGTCCCATGGCCCTCTATCAGAATCCAGAGTTTCAAGAAACTTTTTTTATTTTCGCAAAAAAAAAAAAAAAAAACGACAGTGGTACCCCTTATGTTTTTTTTTTTTTGGGAAAAAAAGCTCTTGAAATTCTGGATTCTGATGAGGGCCATGGACTTAATCTAAGTGCAAAAATGGAGGCTCTAGACTCAGACTGAGTATTTAGATATTTATTAATGGCATACAAGCTAAATATTGAGATATTTACAATGGCATAAATGCTAGATGAATCTTCAATATCTCAGCTCTGGAAGGTGTTGAGCCTCCATTTTTGCACTCAGATGTAAGTCACATGGCCCTCTATAGAATCCAAGTTTCAAGAAAATCAAAATTTTGACCCAAAAAAAAACGACAGTGGTCCCCCTTACGTTTTTTGCGTCAAAATTTGATTTTCTTGAAACTCTGGATTCTGATAGAGGGCCATGGGACTTAGATCTGAGTGCAAAAATGGAGGCTCTAGACCCTTCCAGAGCTGAGATATTTAGATATTTATAATGGCATACAGAGCTGAGATATTGAGATATTTACAATGGCATAAATGCTACGTGAAATCTCAATATCTCAGCTCTGAAGGTGTAGAGCCTCCATTTTTGCACTCAGATGTAAGTCCCATGGCCCTCTATCAGAATCCAGAGTTTCAAGAAAATCTAAATTTTGACCCAAAAAAAAACGACAGTGGTACCCCTTACGTTTTTTTTTTTGGGTAGAAGTTTGATTTTCTTGAAACTCTGAGATCTGATGAGGGCCATGTGACTTAGATCTGAGTGCAAAAATGGAGGCTCTAGACCCTTCCAGAGCTGAGATATTGAGATTTCACGTAGCATTTATGCCATTGTAAATATCTCAATATACTCAGCTCTGTATGCCATTATAAATATCTAAATATCTCAGCTCTGGAAGGGTCTAGAGCCTCCATTTTTGCACTCAGATCTAAGTCCCATGGCCCTCTATTAGAATCCAGAGTTTCAAGAAAATCAAAATTTTGACCCAAAAAAAAAAAACGTAAGGGGTACCACTGTCGTTTTTTTTTTCAGGTCAAAATTTTGATTTTCTTGAAACTCTGGATTCTGATAGAGGGCCATGGACTTAGATCTGAGTGCAAAAATGGAGGCTCTAGACCCTTCCAGAGCTGAGATATTTAGATATTTATAATGGCATACAGAGCTGAGATATTGAGATATTTTACAATGGCATAAATGCTACGTGAAATCTCAATATCTCAGCTCTGGAAGGTCTAGAGCCTCCATTTTTGCACTCAGATCTAAGTCCCATGGCCCTCTATCAGAATCCAGAGTTTCAAGAAAATCAAAATTTTGACCCGAAAAAAAAAACGTACAGGGGTACCACTTACGTTTTTTTTTTCGGGTCAAAATTTAGATTTTCTTGAAACTCTGGATTCTGATAGAGGGCCATGGGACTTAGATCTGAGTGCAAAAATGGAGGCTCTAGACCCTTCCAGAGCTGAGATATTTAGATATTTATAATGGCATACAGAGCTGAGATATTGAGATATTTACAATGGCATAAATGCTACGTGAAATCTCAATATCTCAGCTCTGGAAGGGTCTAGAGCCTCCATTTTTGCACTCAGATCTAAGTCCCATGGCCCTCTATCAGAATCCAGAGTTTCAAGAAAATCAAAATTTTGACCCAAAAAAAAAACGACAGTGGTACCCCTTCGTTTTTTTTCGGGATAGAAGTTTTGATTTTCTTGAAACTCTGGATTCTGATAGAGGGCCATGGGACTTAGATCTGAGTGCAAAAATGGAGGCTCTAGACCCTTCCAGAGCTGAGATATTTTAGATATTTATAATGGCATACAGAGCTGAGAATATTGAGATATTTACAATGGCATAAATGCTACGTGAAATCTCAATATCTCAGCTCTGGAAGGTCTAGAGCCTCCATTTTTGCACTCAGATGTAAGTCCCATGGCCCTCTATCAGAATCCAGAGTTTCAAGAAAATCAAAATTTTTGACCCGAAAAAAAAACGACAGTGGTACCACTGTCGTTTTTTTTCGGGTCAAAATTTTGATTTTCTTGAAACTCTGGATTCTGATAGAGGGCCATGGGACTTAGATCTGAGTGCAAAAATGGAGGCTCTAGACCCTTCCAGAGCTGAGATATTTAGATATTTATTAATGGCATACAGAGCTGAGATATTGAGATATTTACAATGGCATAAATGCTACGTGAAATCTCAATATCTCAGCTCTGGAAGGGTCTGAGCCTCCATTTTTGCACTCAGATCTAAGTCCCATGGCCCTCTATCAGAATCCAGAGTTTCAAGAAAATCAAAATTTTGACCCGAAAAAAAAAACGACAGTGGTACCCCTTACGTTTTTTTTTCGGGTCAAAATTTTGATTTTCTTGAAACTCTGGATTCTGATAGAGGGCCATGTGACTTAGATCTGAGTGCAAAAATGGAGGCTCTAGACCCTTCCAGAGCTGAGATATTGAGATTTCACGTAGCATTTATGCCATTGTAAATATCTCAATATCTCAGCTCTGTATGCATTATAAATATCTAAATATCTCAGCTCTGGAAGGGTCTAGAGCCTCCATTTTTGCACTCAGATCTAAGTCCCATGGCCCTCTATCAGAATCCAGAGTTTCAAGAAAATCAAAATTTTGACCCGAAAAAAAAAAACGACAGTGGTACCCCTTACGTTTTTTTTTCGAGGTCAAAATTTTGAATTTCTTGAAACTCTGGATTCTGATAGAGGGCCATGGGACTTAGATCTGAGTGCAAAAATGGAGGCTCTAGACCCTTCCAGAGCTGAGATATTTAGATATTTATAATGGCATACAGAGCTGAGATATTGAGATATTTACAATGGCATAAATGCTAGATAAAATCTCAATATCTCAGCTCTGAAGGTGTAGAGCCTCCATTTTTGCACTCAGATCTAAGTCACATGGCCCTCTATCAGAATCCAGAGTTTCAAGAAAATCAAAATTTTGACCCAAAAAAAAAAACGTAAGGGGTACACTGATGTTTTTTTTTCGAGGTCAGAATTTTGATTTTCTTGAAACTTTCTGAATTTAAATCAAGGGCCATGGACTTTTAGATCTGACTGAAATGAGGCTATAACCCTTGCAGAGCTAGAATCTGAGATTTACGTAGCATATGCCGTATAATATCTCAATATCTCAGCTGGAAGGGTGTGAGCCTCCATTTTGCACTCAGATCTAAGTCCCATGGCCCTCTATCAGAATCCAGAGTTTCAAGAAAATCAAAATTTTGACCCGAAAAAAAAACGACAGGGGTACCCCTGTCGATTTTTTTTTCGAGGTCAAAATTTTGATTTTCTTGAAACTCTGGATTCTGATAGAGGGCCATGTGACTTAGATCTGAGTGCAAAAATGGAGGCTCTAGACCCTTCCAGAGCTGAGATATTGAGATTTCACGTAGCATTTATGCCATTGTAAATATCTCAATATCTCAGCTCTGTATGCCATTATAAATATCTAAATATCTCAGCTCTGGAAGGGTCTAGAGCCTCCATTTTTGCACTCAGATCTAAGTCCCATGGCCCTCTATCAGAATCCAGAGTTTCAAGAAAATCAAAATTTTGACCCGAAAAAAAAACGACAGTGGTACCCCTTCGTTTTTTTTTTTGGGTCAAAATTTTGATTTTCTTTGAAACTCTGGATTCTGATAGAGGGCCATGGGACTTAGATCTGAGTGCAAAAATGGAGGCTCTAGACCCTTCCAGAGCTGAGAATATTTAGATATTTATAATGGCATACAAGCTGAGATATTGAGATATTTACAATGGCATAAATGCTACGTGAAATCTCAATATCT